>JABFPB010003394.1:0-17220 GCA_022817645.1 Ceratoteleas bidentatus
CTCAGTGAGCTATACAATTATAGCTTTCGTAGCAAGAAAATCTAACAAATAATAACAGACATTTTTCTCAGTGTATATATTTGAATAACAATGAACATTATTCTATTAACTATTACACGTGAGTGTTCCGAGTTGATAGATCCTTTTTATATGAATATATTAATTATTTGATTAATAATTATTTTATAAAATAATTATTTTATTAATTATTTTATTTTGAAAATAAAAAACGTGACAGTAAATACATAGTCTGAAATTGCAGGTACTTGTGCCGTAAATTTCAGTAATGTATTAGAAAACAACATCAGGTAAACGTGACTGTGATTTACTGCAGGATTTCTGAGAGTGCAGTTTAAAGATTTGACACTTTCGACATATTTTATGAAAAACAAAACTTATGAATAAAGTACACTAAAAAATTATAATTAATTTGTGATGTGGTAAATGTAATACAAACCTCCAGAATCGAGTCCATTTCGTCGCACAAAAACTAGTCAATTACAACAAAAGTTATGTAGAGTTCAACAACACGGCTTGTCCTGTCACTTTCCGGCACAAAACGAATGAATGAAAGCCGTTATGTTTGGATCGGTTTAGCGGTTCAGGTATAAACTGTACACCGTTTTCACCGGTGGAATTCCGGACCCTAGGTAATAGTATTGCCAACATGATAGTTCAAAACACTGAAATAAAAACTTTTTTTTTCAATTTTGATCGTGTTTTAGGCATTTGTACCACTGTGCGTCGGCGGAAAGTCGGCAGTTTCTACCTGCACTGAGAAAAATTATCGGTAAAGATAACCGACTGTTCAATTGATTTTATGGACAACCAAATGAGCGGTTATATGTACCGAATGAGCGGTTATTGGCGTGACATTTCGTACCACCTTGCGTCGGCGGGAAGTCGGCAGTTTCTACCTGCACTGAGACAAATATTCGGTAATAACCGACTGTTCGGTTGATTTTATGGAGAACCAAATGAGCTGTTATATTTACCGAATGAGCGGTTATGTTTACCGAATGAGTTAGTTACTTGTTACACATGTCATTTCTTTCGAATTTAACCTCGCAAGACGTTTTGCTTGTTATATTGGCCTAACAAAAAAACATTTCACATAAATTTAATGAAAACAAAATCTGTCAAAATTTTGGAGGAACAAGAAACTGCAAGAAACGCAACTTTTTCCGGATTCACGTCTCTTCAAATAATAAAATGAATATAAACATGGCGCCGGGTTCTGTAATCTAACCGGAGAAACAACAATGTGTCGTTGCGAGTTTACGCGCATGCGCAGATGGAACTTCGGTTCTGGTAACCGACCTGTTCGGTTAACTTAATGAAAAATGCGCAGTTGTCCATAAAATCAACGTAAATTTTCGGTTACGGTAACCGAACCGAAAATAAATCGATAATGGCAATCGAAAATTCGGTTGTTTTAACGAGCAATTTCGGTTAACATAACGAAAACAATGAAAAATATTTCATTACGATAACTGGCTCGTATTTTTCTCAGTGTAGTGTCTATGAGATAAACATTTTTTTTCGTATCATGTGTACGGAAAGTACTCACTTTCTGCCCTCTCGGGTGGAAGGAAAGTTGCTCATTTCTTCCCTAAAGAAGTAATAGCTTTCCGTCCTATACTTCGGGCGGAAATATTTATATATATATATAAATATTTTGTTCAACAGACTTGTATGAAAGTTCATTCAGCCATAAAAAGTATTAGTTACAGTATTCTGACATTAAAAAAAAACAGAATAATCTTTCATAAAGGCGACAATACCTTTTTGGTCCTTTGTGAAAACACCCAAAACTTTTTCCGATTGGCGCGCTAAATCTTTGTAATAAGAGAACATCTGATAATTGAATTATTATTATTATCAGATTTTTTTAAAGTGTGCTTATTACACTCAGAAAAATGCTATTAACAACTGTCTTTCGCGAAGAAAAACTGTCTTGAGCGAAGACAAATTTACTTTTGCGAAAACAGTAAACTTACTCGACAAAATATTAAGACTGCAACTGTCTTGAGCCAAACAACTCTGTCTTCGCTCAAATAAGTCGTTTTATAGTGTAATTTTTCAAACTTAGAGAATACTTTGTGAAGTTTTTGTAAAATGAAAGTTTTCGGTCAATTAGCCAAACTCTATTCACTAATTGCATTAATGTTTTAAGTCATTGTATTAACCCTTTCACCCGCATATTTCTGTGTACATCCGCTACTCAAGAAGATCAAATTCTGGGAGGTTTTTGGCGTCACTGAGCGCGAATCCGAGCTCACATTTTCAAAATGGCGGATCTAACATGTCGGACCAAAAAGATAAAATTTGATCAATATGAAATTTTGAAAATCTGAGCTCATCTTCGTGTCCAGAGACTCATAAACACCAGCACTCCGACTTTGAAGAAAATGAACAAATGTTAACTTTTTGATCCGCCATATTGGATCCGCCATTTTGAATTTTGAACATTTGACTATAGATTCACGTTCAGCGACACTATATATCGAGTTTGAAGAAATATGAACAAATTTTAACTTTTTGATCCGTCATATTGGATGCGCCATTATGAATGTTGAAGATCTGAGCTTGGATTCGTACTCAGAGACCCCAAAACCCCCCGGAAGGTACTTTTTAGTGAATTTTATCCTTGAATCAGTGAATAAACATAGGTGGGACGTTTTCCGTCCCACTATCGGTGAAAGGGTTAATGTGTTAAGTTTGAAAAAAATAAAACTTATGTGAAGTGAATTACACTTAAAAATGTTATGTAAGCTTTTATTACTATTACGCATATGAACATAAGCGTAAAGGTAACGTTATAATGATGAAAATGTAAACGTTATTGATCCAGCTACGACTGTTATTGGCCGTCTAGAAGATGGAGAAATATACTGAATACTTATTACCAACTTTCGCGGAATTCGATATACATTTTACATTTATTTTCTACAAGTCTTTTGTCCTTGTTAATTCCTTTTCGACCGGAATCAAATTATATTTTTATACTCAAATAAATAGTTTGTAAAAACTGCAGTCAGACTGTTATGACTACAGTCAAGATTGTTAAATCTTGAATTATGACTACAGTCAAGATTGTTAAATCTTGACTGTAGTCATAATTTGAGTGTGCATGACCAAATACCAACAAGATTTACCTGCTGTGACAGTCGGATTCAGGCTGCCGCAATTGGATATTTTGAAGTGAGCCGGCAATTTCTTCTGATAAAAATATAATTTGATTCCGGTCGAAAAGGAATTAACAAGGACATGAACTACAATCTAGATTGTTAAAACCACAGTCTACAACGAAAAAAAAATTTCGCTGGTACAAGCAAATATTAGTTATTTCAGATAAATTGTCTGGCTGGTATTGGTACAAGCAAACAGTATACCTGAATCAGCCAATAATTTTTAAGTAATGCGAATCATGAGAATCAGACAAAAGGTTAGGGACATCTACATAAGCGTTTGACTGAATCAGTCAAACGTGTTATGTATTGTTTGATTTTAGTTTATTTGAGTTTGAAACAAAATATTATAAAATAAAATATTCTTCTAGATTTAAATTCTTTTCACTTTGTAAAGAAACCTCTAGATAAACCGATTTCTCAGATTCGAAGTTTGTTTTTTTTTCGTGCAAATTTCCGCCCGTCAGGGCGGAAATGTGGGTATTCCCGCCCAGAGTGAGGGAAACTCATTCTTGATATTGAATATATATATTTTACACTAGTTTTCTTTTTTTACACATTTTCACAATAATTTTATAAAAATTGGTGCAAATGACAAATCCACAGATTTACCATTTGTATTTTCGTTGAAATCATGCCTCATACCTGAATGAATATTTTATGTTTGTAACATCAACGTGCTTTAACATTTGGACTTATATACGTGTTACCATTTTAAACCAAATGCCGCACGTTTGATCATCGCTAGATAGTGACGTGGCCTGGTTTCATTATCTTTCTTGAAAAGGAACCGGCTTGAACGTTGGCAAGGTAAAATCTAATCAATGCGAAATATTTTCTTTTCAGCCATAAAAATATAACGTATGTGGACGCTTGTTGAGTGTAATAATTTTTGTTAAATATGTGACAGGTTACTTCGCAGGAAGAAAGTATTTAACACTACTGACACCACTTTAGAATTTTTTTTCACAATGTTTTTTCATTTCAATTTCATCTGTGTATTGCCATTGCAAAACATATTTTAAACAGGATGTGTATGAATTTTGGGTATGCTTTTTTTAACAGATCAGTAATAACATTAGTAATAACTTCAGAGAACATTTTCTTGGATTTCTTGCTTTGAACATTAACAAATTTGTCTTCTACAGTAAACGCATTTCCTTTGACTGGATATCTTTCATTTCCGATATTGCGAATGTATATACAGGGTGTCCCATTTTAATCCGCCACTTGCAATAACTTTAAGATCGTGCATCGGACAAAAAATGATCCGGATGAAAGGTTAATGATTTCGAGGGTGACATCTGATGTAGTGACTCTTGGCCTCGCCGGACTCCTGGGGGCGGTACGGGGGGCAACTTTGAAATCTTAAATGAAACCCCCTATTTGTTATTGTATTTTCGGATAGACCATTAAAAAGTATTACATTTTATTTGGACACTTTTTTATCTTTGATAGATGGCGCTGCAAACAGCAAAATGTGTGGTTTTTAATGAAATTGCAAAGATCATTACATTGATAGTAATCATTATTGCTTGAAAATTAGTAACAAACATGACACGTTTGCTCCCCTATTTTCACCCTATGCCATAGACCCCCTCCTCTCAGAAATGAAAGTAACTTGAATATCGTATTTAGTTATAACTTTTTTTTTTAAATTGAAGACTGATAAACTGAGAAAAAGATGCCATACAGTCTTTCAGTTCAGGTTTAGGATAACCATAAATACTGGTCAGGATGATCATAAAAATGGTTAGGACTACCATAAAAAATGGTCAGTTTTTAAATACTTGGTATATCAATTGTAATAGTTGATATAAATTTGTTTATTGTTGACATGAATATTTTTAATGATTGATACAACTGTTTTTAATGATTGATACAACTATATTTTATAGTTGATATAACTATTATAATGGTTGACATAACTATTTTTTATAGTTGATGTGACTATTTTTAATAGTTTATGAAACTATGTCAGTAGTTAGGGCAACAATAAAATATGGTACCCTCAAAATTATGTATCGAAGCCTAAACTACTCATAAAAATGGTTGTTCTGCAAAACGAAAAAAAATTGATAGGAAAAACCCTTTTAATAGTCAGGTCAACCATTTGTTTGTTGCATTTTGATCAGTGTAACAAACAAATGGTTAACCTGACTATTCAAATTGTTTTTCATACCAATTTTTTTCGGCAACCAGTTTTTCATGGTTGTAGAAACTAATTGTATTTTTCTCAGTGAACAAATATATTAAATTTCATACAATGTTGTATTCATACAGTGTTGAATTAATACAGTGTTAAAATGAATTCCATACACAAAAATTATGTCTACAAAAGGAATTTCCAATACACCTGTATCTTAAAAGTGTGTTAAAAAAAATTTAAAAACATTTTTAAACAGTGTAAACTCCTACACTTTTTTCATATTTCTAGTGTATTCTATAGGTAGTTTTATAAATGACCTCTTAATTAAAAAATAGACATTGTTATATCTGAACATTGAAAGTACAATGTGTTCCAACGTTTACCTTTTCACCGACAAAGAAAACAAGTAATGCGCATTTAATTTAGCATGCAAAGATTAATAAAACATGATACAAATTAAAAATTTATGACGTACTCCACAACTCGGCTACTTGTTTCTTCGTTTGTAAATTCGTTTATGAACTATACTATCTGCAAAAGATACATATTTGCACTTTACTTAACGGAATTTCTATGTACTTGGGTACTAAAAAGAATACAAAGTTGCGCTTTAAATGCGCAATAAACTTAATTTTTATATTTCATAAAAGCAAATAAACATGATTTCTCAATTTATGAGCGTTTCAATAAAATTCGAGATTCAACGTTAGCTTATGCTGCAATTAATTAACGTTTCTTGTTGGTTTTATGTTACGCGGAATTCGCGAAATCCCCTTTCAAACAATCATCGCTTCTGGGAATAATTTTCGGTGTGAGCAATTCTAATTGGCAATTTTCTTACGCAGTAGCAACCGCTACCGTGAATTTTTTCCATGTACAGAATAAAAAGATCCTACAAGATATGAAAAGTGTTGCTAAATATAAATACATTCAGGCAATCACAAGCATTCTCATCTTTACGAACATAATATGATCTCGTAACGAATCCTCAAATTGATTATAAAAACCAAAAACGTTTAAATGAGACATACGCGTCTCATTTAAACCTCTCGATAAAACGGAGGTTAAAAATGCAATTTATAATTACTGCTTATAATGACGCAAGGTAGGGGTAGATGTGTTATCACCGTAATAGGATTTAAATTCTTTATTTTTACAATATAATAAAGTGTACACATCACACGTACAATTTTTAAAATGTCAGCTTACACTGTAAAAAAAGTGGAAAATTCCGTAATATATTACGGAATCTGGTTGCAGTTGTACTCATTTTTCCGAAAAATTAAGTAAAATTCTGCAATGTATTACTTAATTGTAAGAAAAAGGAATTTTATTAAACGTAAACAATTTTACTAAAATTTGCGAGAAAAGAGTACAGCTGCAACCAGATTCCGTAAAATATAACGGAATTTTCCACTTTTTTTGACAGTGTACATTCTATAATAACAAAATTAAATACAATGAACCCTCTGCTTAGAAAAATCCTTTTCGTATGTTGTGGTATACAGAGAAAGAAATGTGATCAAATGTGTATCTAAATAAATGCATCTCTGACTAAAAATTCATATTGAATAAAGTCTAACAGCATTCTGAATCCCAGATTGCACTCAGCTGTCATTTAGAAAAAAATATAAATATAAGTTAATGTTGACTCACGCCAAAAAGCAGGTGTAAAATATTCTGTTTGAGCACTCTATTAAAATACTTTATTACTCTATTACTGTATAACAATAGTCTGTTACTATTTTCTTATACAAAATGTACAAAAAAATGTACATTTTGTATAAGAAACATACATGTAAAATATATTTTTACATACATTTTGGGGATATATGTGAGAAACTATATAAAAATATATTTTGAACATATATTTTTGCGGCAAAAAATTCAATTTTCCAGTAACACTTTGTGAATATATTTTCAACAATTTTGTGAAATTTTCACAAAATTGTACTGCTGAAGCTATAAACGTATAGAATATTTTCAAATTATTATCAGACACTTCATAAAAATTGTTTAGACAGTT
This sequence comes from Ceratoteleas bidentatus, assembly GCA_022817645.1. Taxonomy (NCBI): domain Eukaryota; kingdom Metazoa; phylum Arthropoda; class Insecta; order Hymenoptera; family Scelionidae; genus Ceratoteleas; species Ceratoteleas bidentatus. The sequence continues at coordinate 7,367 of JABFPB010003394.1, forward strand.
TTCTAGACGTGTTCATATTATTTTTTGTTAATATTTGTGTGAAAATTTGCTGCAGCATAATTACACGAATTTAATGAAAAATACTGTCGTCAAATAAATGGATGCAAATTGAATTTGCAAATTTGCAAATTGATATTTATGTAGTACAGAAATATAGAAATAATAACAAGTTTTGAATCTAATCAATCGTATGCTATTATATTTCGCAGTAATTTCGATATTATAAATATTTATAATCATTAAAATCATCTATTCTTGTAAGGCTCTTCCAAGTACAGTTAAGAAACGCAAAACAAAAAATAATCGTTGAAAAAGTATATAAAAAATTAATTATTCAGATTTTGAGTCAAATATTTACGTTAGGTGAACAATATTCAGCTTAATATAATATTTACCATATTGTGAATTGCTATTTCAGGGAGACGTTATGTTATGAATCCTTCTATTTTCACCGACGGTTCGCTCTTCATTTCTGTACTCTATGCGACGGTCACAATACGAACTAACGTAATTCGGATGAATTTGCATTAGATGTAGCCACGGAGAACCCCGTCAGTTCTGAGCGACGTCGAAAATGAGACTGTGCTGCAGATTTTTAACGGGTAAAGGGGAAGACTGAAATATTTACCCTCGTGTACAACGACCTTGGATATCTATTAGTTTGAACTATAATGTCGTCGTTACAAAAAATTGGAGTATTGACGGAAGGGAACCTTTTGTATCAGAAGCACACGAATTCCGGGTATCATCCAATGGTATCGTTACCTTCCTATGCAATAAATGGAACTTTCAGGGTTTATAACCTCGCATCGAAGATTTTATGTCTTCAAATTTTAGCATTATAAGAAAATTCCTCTTGTAACCCAAAACATGTACCTCTGAAACGTTCAAACATTTTTACAACCTGTATTTACATTTATTCTAATTAGATTTATTCGTTATTGTTTGCCTATTAATGGGGCAGTAACAATTAATTAAATGTGTCATAAATTAAACATTCAGGTTGATACTTAATAAACTTATGAAAATGACGAGGTTTTTACGGAAAGCCAAATTTCTATTTTCACGATACGACTAAACTGTTATTTAATAAATCATATTATAGTGGTTATGACTTAACCCTGATCAACCAGCACTGAAAGGTTTTAAACAACATATTGAAATAAATGCATTTTAATTTTTTTAAATAAATCTACAAACATTAACGTAGTTTTAGATTCGCAGTGCTTTATGTATCGCGTCACAACCGACGGAATGTTCACTGGAACTTCATTGGAACTAATGTTAGTCTTTTTAACCATTCGGAACGCGCGTCGTGTACTTTGTACACAACGCGCCGTAAAACCGCATCATCTTTTTTTCTGTGAAGAATATGGACTTGAACATTTTTCGTATTCTTCGAAAATCTTATTACAATCACTGGACGCTAAAAAGTCGATCTGAGCAGTAGAAGTGATATAATCCCGAAAGTAACGTAAGCGCGTCCGGCTCACGGTCGCATCACACCCAGAATATAGGTGTTCCGAGCATTGAAAAGTCGCATATTGAAGGATATATTAACGTTTACAAAACGTTCATGTAACCTTCTGTAAGCGACATTTCAACAGAAGAGTCAACAGACAAAACGTCTGAACCCCTGTGTTCTGTCTGGGCAGCGGCACGCTCGCCTCGGTCGCTGCAGGAATCATTACTGCTGGAATCACAATCGATTGGTTTTCGTTTTGTAAAAAAAATAATGCAAAAACATCGAAATACCAGCCAGAATCCGCGTTGTGTAACAAAGACGTTGATATGCGCGTTCCGAAGGGTTAATGAAACCACGTTCAAACAATCGTTCAAGCTAAACAGTAATTTTATTCTTACACGTAAAATTTGTAACATGTTTGTAACAGTCGATTCCTGTTATCACCAGAAATAATCTGAATTATTTAAAAAAAATATATTGCCAAATATATTTTTGTTTTAATAACTTTTTAAAACAAATGTGTTTTAAAAAGTTGTACATTCTATCAATAAATGCGTTGTGATTGGTACAGGAATAATAATAATAAACTGTTAACCTGCGCAAAAAATTTAAGCTGGCCTAAGTATGGCGCAAAGGCTGGATCATGATCGCGAGCCATAATACTCTTGCTAGCTTAATGCTAGCCTGTTGCCAGGTTGTTGTCAGACAACCAATACGACAACCGGCTGGGAATTGGATGGCATAAGACTGGTATGACTCGCGGCTTGGACAGATTTCGAAATGTTTGGGCATGGTTATACAGATTTAAATAAGTTTAAACATATTTCAAATACAAAAAAATGTGTCTGTCTTATATGGAGCCATATGTGCCACATATTGAGCCATGCATGCTACATCCGCCCTATACGGTAACGTGTAATGAACGTAGAGTCGATGAACAAAGTAACGTAGACTTGCCCAACTTTGATAAGGATCATAATAAATCATTTATGTTTCAATAGGCAATTAGGACATCGAATGAGCAGAGCAATATGGAATCCCGTAATTCGCGCCAAAAAATAATTCTCCTGAAATTATAAATAAATGATATAACATTTACAAAAAAGTTGATCATAGCGAGATTCTGCGGTTATATTAAAGGGTTTGAAACATACACAGATATTTTGGGACAAAACGTTCACGTATACTTAACCAATTTTGCTTTTGTTTAAATTCTAGTCTTAAAAAACGTAATTTGTTAAACTCTCTATACTCCTTAAAAAACGCCTGTTGACAGGCTACAATTTTCTTAAACAATGCAATATGAATATCACAAAACACGATTTGCTATCAGACACATGCAAATATATCAACATTCATGCAAATATATCAACATTTTACACTAAAGTCAATTTGCACTCACATTACACTTAACTATTAATATAAGTAAGAATATTGCCAAGTTTCTAACAAGGCGCGGACGAAAAAACTAAACTATTTACATGCCTAGCGCCTCGTAGGGATCACTCATCTGGCGCAAGTTAGTAATGTAACGCTGTGCATCAAAAGATGCTTGGAAGTGAAACTCGCCAGGCGCTAGCCATGGCAAATCTTAGTTTGTCAAATTTTAAACAAAATGAAACTATATTCAAATATAACTTTTAATTCGTTGTTTTTGATTTTAAACTAATTGTTATTCTTTGTATTAATGGACATGTCTTTTAACTCGTGAAAAACTGCTTCGCTGATACTGGGAATCGAACCCTTGTCGCCAGATCCGTAGTGCTGTCGTCTTGTCCCCGAGCTGTGACGCCGATATATCCTTCGCCGCTTAAAAGTCGCCCAAGTAAAAATTCGGACTAGTCTAGACAAAACTGGCTAGAAACTGGCCAGGCACGGGACAGTAAAACTGGACAAAAAAACTAGTCAATATAGACTAGTTTTTGATAAGTCTTATTTGTTAATAAATAAAATAATTATGGTTTGTATTTGAAAATTAGATTGCTTTAATTAATTAATTGTGGTATATACAATATAATGAAATATTAATAATATAGTAAAATAATAATAGAATTAAAAAACTTGCCAAAAATTAGTCCAATTTTTACTTGGGTATTTACTTCAGTAACACAAATACACTTGCATACAATTTAATTAAAAGTTTGCAATTTGAAGTTAAAACGTCTAATCTGTGTTTTGAATGTTGTATGTTTAAAATGAGGTTTTTCCTGTTTCGTTCCTGGCGCTTTTCTTATATCGTCATCTGAAAAGAGCAATCATCCTTCCGCATGACGTTATAAATCGAAGGTCGTAACCGTAGACATCGCAAGGGTAGATGGCGCCCGGTTTCCTCCTCTTCCAACTTCGGCTAGTAGACGATCGTTTCCGCTAAGCAATTCGACCTTTGCAGTAACTACTGGGTATAACTTTACTCTAGCCCGATTCTTTTAGTAGTTTCCGGCATGACCTGAATCGTAATCTACCTAAACATATGGCTTTCGTTATCAAAACTCGAATTTCATTATAGCAATGATGAGTTCCACGGTTCCGTGTTAAGTCCTTTCGCATTTACAGGATGTCATTCAAAGAAAAATTAACACCTCCACCCAAACATTACAGATACTGGAATATCAATTCACCATCAATTTTTATGGTAATTTTCCATTATTTGGTAATTTCCAAATAAGCAAGAACCAAATTTAGTTTATTACCGAAGCGTGAATAAGCACTTTCACGTCGACTGATATGAGAAATTTAATATTGTATGAAAGTAATGAAAACTTTGCAACTGTCTGTTTGAACGAAACTTATTTTCGACAAAAAGCGTGCTGATTCCTATATATATAAGAATCAAAACGCTTTTTGTCGAAAATAAGTTTCGTGTATGTATGTATATATTGACAAAGCAGCAAAGGAATCTTGCAGCTCTTAGATTAACATCCAAAATTTGTCGTTAAATTAAAAAATGAGTATATGCAATTCAAAAGTGTCCATTATAGTGGATCATAAAGCGATAAGGTATCGAAAATCTTCAACATATTTTATGTATTGTATAGAAGGAAGCCACTCCCGCAAGAACGTGGGCGTCTGAGAACACTGCTTCGACCTTCCATAAGGAACGTCACCAACTAACACGAACACATGCATTTGGCCGAATCTCAAGGTTTGGATGCGAAACAGCTAACGCATGAAACGAAGACTCAGGACATGTTTATAACATCTCGAGCGGCACATTCCAAACGCACTTCGTATCCTTCGAGTCGCACAGAAAAAGGACAACATGACTCCACGCAGGATGCAGATAATCCTCTTTTTTATCACTCAGCTTTGCGAGGAACAAGAATGAAATCCGGGTACATCAAACCATTTCTGCCATTTTGTCTTCCCTGACTATTTTAAAAAGAACCCATTCTCCAGGTATTCTCTCGTTTCACGTCTTGCGAGATGAACGTAGGAAATACTCGAGTCAAAACACCCGGAAACGTTACGCATTATAAACTCTCGCCTTGCGGTTAAAAGCTTTACTTTAATAACGAAAATGTTTTAATCTTTATGTTGTAATTAACGCTGAAAAAGTAAACTAATTACTTTTGCTCTAGCGTATGGATATCTCCTGAGATGAAATGTTAGAAACCCATTATTGCATAATACCTTTTTAAACTCGTTTTTAATTGTAATGTTTTTTGTTTGAATACTTTTAAAATGACAATTTATGGTATCCAGGTTTGAATAAATAACGCATTATTTATTGAAGTTTCTGAAATATTCAGAATAATTGCCATTTTTGAAGACACCGACGAACCATGGTATCTGATATTCGAATGAAAAAAGGGATACAAAAAGACTTAGCGGGTGAGGTCATAGAACGGAAGACTCAGAAACCTGAGAAAGCTGACGAAGGAGAAGAAAACGCAACAAAAAAAAAGAAACACAACTCATCTTTTCAAGGAAGATACGTTAACCATAAAAGTCGAAGCGCAGCGTCCAAAGAAAATACGAATTAAAGCGATTAATCGTTAATTCACGGTCCGGTGACAACGAGTCGCACCGACAAGTTAGTTGTAAAAATGCACATTTTTCGACTAATTAGGACCACTTGAAATTTACCGCGCAAGCCGGCACCGGTAATTGCCTTGGCTCCGCGCTACTCCAGTTTCACCTTGTTCTGTACGCTCTTTCGGCCGACTATTTGAAAATAAAATATATTACACCATAAACTCCGCGCGCGATGATAAAACGGAAGCTTCCTTTTTTTCCGACGCAAAACGCCCGCGCGACTCGAGTTTTTATAATTTCCCTATAAGCCAGCGACGTCGATGGACTCCACTTAAAATATAATCTCTAATAAATAGCGTCGTTACATTGATCACGCAAATAAACGCGGCTCGTAAAACGGCGCGTTCCCTTTAATTAATTTGTAAAAAAGTTAATTAATTTCGGATCGCTGCGGATGCCGAAATCTTTCGCGGCTCGGGGGTTCGACAGCGTCAAATCGGGACGTTTTTCAGCCGATGGGATACCCGACAATAAAATTCCTTTTACCCTCGCATGCAAATGAAGAACGCAATTAAAATCCGAAATAACGATATCCGGACCGTCTCAGCTAAATGGCCGTGTGCCAATATGACATAAACATTCCGGGCTGTCACGTAAAATGCAGTCCCCCGCGATCGGAGTCGTCCCCGCGTGATATAAAATGTAGATAACGCACCCGCCCTGCGGACTTTGCGACAAGTTACAACGCTAACCCTTTCGGCCGCCGCGTAATAACCGGAGGCCCAAGCTGGTTCGGCGCCGGCGGTCCTGTATTTAATTTACTGAATAATTGGAATCAAGCCGGCTCATTTGCGTGCGCCGCGAACGCCACGCCGCAATTTCCAGGCAAATGCTACCGAGCTCTCGAACATCCTGCGGGAGCCCGACGAGGAGATTTGTGCGCGGCCATAAAACCACCTACCCGTTGTGCGCTATCTCGATACTGTTCGCTCGGAGAGGCGGGCGAAGAGTATCGCGCACATCACCTCTCATCCCGCGCCCTTCGTATCCCTTCGACGATCCTGCTGGCGGCAGGCCCTTTGCCAAGCCGAAGGAGCCAGTCGCGTAGTCCGAGGGTCAGGATAAAATGAACGCGAAGGCTTTTGGGCGCCGCAAAAAATTGCATCGCAAAGCCGTAGATAAATCATCGGGCGACAGCTTGAGGAATTTCTTGAGGAGGTAGCGAGAGTAACGAAATTGTAGTGAAACATCGATGCTGAGTTAGACCGCTTTTAGTTTGCAAAGTAACTTATTTCGGCGTCGACAAACTTTGGGCATTCGTGATTTTATGTTGGCAATGGAATAAGCAGTTTTTTTATTAAACGAAACTGAAAATTATTGCCAATTGTACAATGAGAAAAAACACTGGAAAATCGTTTCGAACGAAAAAGATTCTTTTTCAGTGAAAAGGATTTCTGTTCTATCAAAATAATTCCTTGTCTGCCAAAATTCGTCGTTTTGTTCGAAAATATTTTTTAAGAATGTACATTGCAAAATGTAGTTATGAAAATTATTTTTAATCTACTACGTCACTACGGGTATCCGTAGAATGGAGTGAACCGCAAAATGGAAGGCTTGAAGCAAGGGTGGGATTAGAAGTCGACAGTGGGTGGCCCCAGAATTAAATGAGATATATGTATATATACATAATCGACCAGCCTCTCCCAGACTGGCTCGTATGTGAATATCTCCGATCTTGCTAGTCCCGAGGACTTCGTTGGTATGTGTGTATGCGCGTGTTCATGTATGAGTGAGTCGAAAGGAGAAAAGTCCAAGTAATGCGAGGTGGGGTGTATCCTGAATTTCGCGCATGCGTATTATCTCCTCGCTGCAATCGATGGCCGCAGTTTGCTGTTCGCTGTTATAATATGGATGTGTAACTCAAATACATTGCACCGAAGTAAACTGAATTTAGAACGTTGAATTATTTCTTATTTTTAGCAGCTCAAATGTTTGGATCTAATAAATTTATCGAATAATATTTTTCATGGGATTACATATTCAGAGTAAAGATATGATTTTTTACAGCAACGTCATTCTTTTGTGAGAAATTAACACTGATTTGATAATAAATTATATACAAATAGAGTATGAAATTTGTAAATTATAAATTAATAGTTTGTTCGATTCTTAAAATTATAAATGTCTACAAAGCAGAGTTGTCGTAATTAATCTTTTAAACACGTTCAAGAATTCATCGCCTTCTGACATATTTTTAATCTTTGATGAACCATATTTTATTAGAGTGGAATGAAAACGCTTCGGTATAATAATATAATGATTAATGCAAATTCAACAAAACTTTAAAGAACTGAAAATAGTACATTATTGCCGTGGTTTACGTGCGCGTCCGAGGCGAATATAATGCTTTATCGACCGGAGGCACGGGCGGTTTTGATTTATTGCGGCCCGAGGGCGGTAATAATCGATGACCGTCCAAGCACTAGGTGCATAAAATATTAGTATATACACAATATACTAAATTTAATATATATTAGTGTATACATAATATACTAAATTTAATAAATATTAGTATATACACAATATACTAAATAGTAGTCACTTTAAGTAGTCACTAGAGTTACATAAATGCCTTTGTTTACATGTACTTTTTTTAAGGCATGAACTCCAAAAAAAAAACTTTACATACACTGAGGAAAATGCCCAAGTAGAAATCGACTCTAGAGAAACGTCAGAAACTTGCAAGTTTTTCTAGTTTCACGCTAGAACCTCACAATATAAACTTTTAAGAATATCGTGAAAATAACTTGAGATTATCTAGACTAGAAAACTTGCAATATCCTTGCAAGTTTCTAGCGAAAAATTAGCGATTGCCTAGACACAATTTTTCACTCGTAAAAGTATTCGGTAATGGTAAGAGACAAAATATTCTCGAATATATTTTTCTCACGGCATCATAAAATTTACTGATACAACAGGAGTTACATACACATTATATATTGTTAATAATTGAGATCTTTTTTGCCTATCATAAATTATACAGCTTTAGTTAATTTATCATTTCAAATAATAAATATAGTATATGATAATTCTAAGGAATCATTGAAATCTAATGACGATAGTAATAATAACATTATTAATAAATATTGGAAGCCATAAATAACTTGAACAAAAACTGAGGACTGTAAATTTATAAATTAAAATAATTATTTTATTTGGGATTAATAAATATTTATTTCAGGCGGGTTAAAGTGGTAGTAATTATTGTAAATAAAACATGCTTTTTTACTTGAAAATGTTGAAATTCTTAGAAATGGACAATTTTACTAATTAATTTTCATAATTTTGTCTTGACTAGGTAAGTGGTACTTGAACTCACAAGTTTCTCGCAAGAATAATCTTTGGTTTTTCTAATATGGAAAAATGAAAGTTAAACTCGCAAGTTATTTGCAAGAAATTCGCAAGTTTTTTCTAGTCTAGAAAAATGAAAGTTAAACTACCAAGTTACTTGCAAGTAATTCGTAAGTTTTTCTAGTCTAGAAAAGCGAAAAACTAGCGAATTTCCAACCTCCACTTTCGAAAAACTAGCAAAATTTCTACTTGGGTGTATTTCTTCCTCTGTCAAAATGACAAAACAATAAAGTTTTGACAATATGACAAAAACTTGATTGTTTTTGTCAAGATTATTGTTCAATCCTTTTGGATGAACAAGTATCTTGTTCATATAAAGACATAAACAATAAAGTCGTTCTCATTTAACCCTTTACAATCCCCACCTAACTTTTCTGTTAGGTGGCATGCCACATCAGGACCTCGTCAGGAAAACCGATCAGGTCCTAACCAGGTAATTTTGATGTGGTTATGATATGGCAACCTGATCATGGTCTTATCAGGTTTTGGTTAGAATGCCACATCATTGGATGTGGCTAACATGATCAGGGCCTCATCAGGTTATGATAAGGCAAGCTACATCATAATCTGGTGAATGTGATATGAATATCATAGAATGATATTCATATCACATTCACTCATACATGTAATGTTCCAATCGCTCGGAGACAAGTCAGACAGAGTACAAACTGAGCATCGACGGTTCAATTCTTGACTCAGTCATTATATTTTTTTCGGCACAATATGAGTCTGATAAGGATTCCTCATCATTCCCCACATCAATTCTAACCGTTACATCGGTAGTTAGGACCTGATATGGATGCCTGATGAGTTTCTGATCAGATGATGTGGCATCCTGATGAGGCCCTGATCTCAGCATAATCACAATTTTTACTAGGGGAGGTGTCCATGAACTGCGGTTGTACCAAACACACTAATTTGAATAAGATTAGTGTTATTTTATAAAAAATGTATTAAAAACAAAGGAATTTTTCCACAACAAATGCATTTGTTTTTGGCTCAG
>JABFPB010003395.1:0-17224 GCA_022817645.1 Ceratoteleas bidentatus
TCATTTCAACTGTGTTTGTTTTTTTGTAACCATAATATTCTGTGTTCGTTTCGGTTGTGGTTGTTCCGTACCCCGCCGTGGATATAAGGAAATAGTTTATTTTATGATATCCACTATTTGGAAAAATACACTTATCACACTAGTTAGGCAATATATTTTGAACTAGTTTTTGTTGAAAAAAGCAATTTTTATTAACGTCTGTGAGTTTTGAGGAAAAAAGCAATATTGCTTTGCCCGAGGGAGTAAACAAAAAAGGGAGTAAAGTAAGGAAAGACATTTTGTCCAATTTATATAAACTGTATATCAAATAAAAGCCTTTCAATATTATCAAATGAAAATACTTATAAAAATATATACATTTCTACTCTTAATCAGATTTGTCCAAAAATGTGACTTAATTTATTTTTCCTCTAAACAGAAATAAAATATCAGATATAACTTACAATGTTCTAAATTAATTTTGCACAATTATAATAATAGCTTATGGTGTCTGTGAAAAATAGAATTTTGCCTGTTCCAGGAAATTTAATTACTGATTATATTAATAAGATTTGGAATTTTTTACCATATGCGAACATTCTTATAAAAAATCAAACATGTTCCAACATGTTTGATTGCAAGTTTAAACATGTTTTAATTATGATAAAATATGGAACTTTTTAGATATTCTTTAAACTTTCAATAATTCTAAACAATTTGAACAAAAAATAAAAAAATCGAATTTTTGAAAATTCGCAATTTTCGTATGTAACCAATGAATATTTTTTCCAAATTTTTTTCTATTTTTTCACATGTTTGAATTTTTGTCTCCAAATTTTTTCGATTTTTTTTTGTTTTTTGCAAATGTTTTCAAAATTTTTTCACATTTTTTTAATTTTTTTCGAATTTTTGAAAAATCGGAAGTTATAAAAGGTTCTATATTTTATCACATTTAAAACATGTTTAAACTTGCATAAACATGTTCAAACGTGTTTCATTTTTTATAAGAATGATCATGCATAGTCAAAAATCATATTAATATAATCAGTAATTAAATTTCCTGGAACGGGCGAACTTCTATTTTTCCAAGAATTTGACCGAAACATGCCTTTTTTTGCGGAGACGCGAAACGTGCTCTTTTTTGCTGGAGTTTGAAACATGACCTTTTTCACCAGACACGCTGTAATGTGCTCTTTTTCGTAAGACCTTTGAAACGTGCTTTTCTTCATAAGGCACGTCGATATGTGTGTAAACAAATTATTGGTTAAACAAATAAACTGCTAAACCTTTAACAATGCATGTTTTGTAAACACATTGTTGTGACCTTTTCCTAAGTTAGTAACAGTAACATCTGACAGAAAAACTGTCAAACTGACATATATGTATTTTCTGCACCCAGCCAAACAAACACTGTTACTTACAAACCAAACATTCAAAATCAAAACTCACCACTCGATCGCAGTAGGCGTTCATCAGTTTCTTCAGCGGCGTGTGTTTTTTAATTTTAAACTGCACCACAGCACCTTCCTGTCCGAGTACTTTTAAGTTTATGTGCTCGGACTCACCCTTCGATTCCTAAAGTAAGTGAAATTACGTTAATTAGCATGTTGTTTGGGTCCGGCGGCGCCGAATTTGAGGTTACGTTGCTCGCTGATACCTTCTTATCGTCCGACATTTTAAAATTGAATTAAAACGTTTTCAAAACGCAGTTGCAAAATTCACTGTCAGACTGTGCAACGCCGACTTTAGACCCCTCGTCTTCAAATTCTGTTTGCTCCTTGTTAAGTATCACTATTAACGTCGTTTTTTCCTTCGAACGTAATTTATTGAAATACGCGTCTTTCCTGACTCTCCGTGTTTTCACGAACAACCCAGGGGTGTGCAAAATTGATTCAATTTGCGATCGACTATTTTTTTTGCAAGAATCTTATATCGATACCTACTCGTTCGATACGATAGAAAGCTGGGAAGTACATTTATAATTAAGATTACTAGTTGATCTTATTTTTTTATATTTCAATTGAATCTGCCGAATATTTTTATCAATTATTGAGAACTGAAGAATTCATTTCTGTCTAAAATGAAGCGATATACTGAATTGTCATATTTGAAAATAATCGATTCGATTAATCGAAAAGTATATCGATACATGGGTTCGATAATTACACACTAGTGCCAACTCGATGTTAGTTACCGTATCCACCGGCAGGTGGCGCTTGCGGTTTGGCGCGAGAATTCAAATTTCGGTACATTAATGCTACTGATTAATTTTGAAGAACAAATATCCTGATGTCCGATAGCTTTATTGATACTAACAATTTATATAGAGAATTCTATTTTATATTTTAATAATTTAATAAGTTTATATATAAATCTTTCAAATTATCAATTAAAATTATTTTGATTCCCTTAAAATCGTCTTGGCCACACGGAACCTTTTCCGATACCATACAAATAGAACATACAAAAATTCCTAGTAAGTGAAAAATTATAAAAATTTAATAATATTGTAAACATGAATAACTGTCTCTGTAAGAAGTTTTTGATTAAAGAAAATTCAGGAGAATAGGATTGTACAATTCTCAATTCACAGTCTGAACAATTGGAATACAAAATTTGCAATGTCGCTTCTGCAAAATCGACTTCTATTCCAAGAGAAGTTGTTAACAATTATGGAATCCAATTGCAATGTTTTCTATTCAAATCAATTCTGGAAATGGAATAGAAATGACGAGCTATAAACTGATTCCAAGTATGGAATTCATTTTCAATGAATAGAAATTTAGCCTCGTGAATTAAGTCAAATTGTAGAAAGCACAATGAATTATGTTCCATTGGGGTTAAGTTTTATTGCATTAACGGAATTGATATTGTGAAATTTTAATCTTATTGTGTATACAGTGAAATGAGTAGCATTTGAACTCATGTCTCGTTTTGTTAGTAAAAAACAGTACATTGATTCTGTAAAGGAAATACAGATTCTCGATTAAGATGCATTCAAAAGAATTGAAAATTTCAATTCTTTTGAATTCACTTTACACCAAAATTTGTTGAAACAAGATGACTAGATTTACTAATTTCCTTTCATCCAAAATTATAATTTCTCCACCCTCAAAAACCATTAGCTTTAGCGAGACTGAGTTACGTATGAGCTCAATTTTCAAATGAGCCCAAATCTGCGGGCATCGCCAGTTGGCGGCGCTGCGCGCGCATCCGCTGGAACGTACGACTTCGGAGACGTCGCCGGTGCGTGCGTCACCTGTTTCTCTGTGAGCAATTTCAAGCGAATCACACGTGTGATAGCGCGAAAAGCGAAAAACCCGGAGCGCCCGGATCCGCGCGTACTTTTTTTTCTTTGCATTTTCTGGTCCGCGCACGCAACCGCCAAGATGCTGCAAAGCGCCTTCGACGATATCAAGCGGATGAACAAACGCCAGGTTGGTTTTCTGTCAACAACGGACGATTGTTGTTGACACCCCGACATATGTTTTGCTTTATTTCGCACTAATCCGTGCGGTCGTTTTTTCAGTTCCTGTATCAGGTGCTGAGCTTTGGCATGATCGTCTCGTCGGCGCTGATGATCTGGAAAGGACTGATGGTGGTCACTGGCAGCGAAAGCCCGATCGTCGTGGTGCTTAGGTATACGTTACCCTCAACATAACCCTACCCCTAACTCCAATGAGTGTGAATCATCTTGTGCGATTATTTATATTCCATATTATGTTGACAGTGTTTCTGTAAAGTTTTGCACCATTTACTGTAAATCTGTCGAACGATTCTGGAAGTCTAAAATATGTTTAGTGTACGATATGTTTTTGAAATGTTTTGCACGATTTCAGAGGTTGATCAGGGTTTAAACAGTTCAGGGTTGAAACGATGTGTTTTAAAATGTTTCAGTTGATTTTAAAAGGTTGCTCTAATGTTGAGGCAGATTAAGTTTTTGTTATATTTATTTTATCACTTTATTATGACTTCATATATATATGACTTGACAGAAGCTATATTCAATCCTTGCAAAAAACATCCCCAGATATCTGGAGATTCTCCGGAGATTCATGCTATAAATGTCCAGAGATCTCGAGAGAATCTCTTTTTGAAGGTTTCATTTGGATATCGGGGGATATGTTGTTAGGGATGTTATAGAAATTTGGAAATATCATAATAAATATAAATATAATTGTATTTTATAGCTTTGAAAACAATGTTTCCAAACATTGTTTATGTAGTGTTCTGTCAGTGTATTTAAAAAAAATGTTTTTGTGAATTTTATGATAAGATGAATTGAATAGAGTATTATTGCATCAACCAATATGTTTGCAGAATCTTCCAAATTTGTTGAATATTTTGTAAATTGTATTTAAAATTGTGTATGTTTTTTTGTTTAAAGATAAAGAATAATTTTAATAAATTATAATTATCCTATAATAATAATAATATAAAACCTTGTTAAAGAAACTCATTGCATTTTGTGAATTTGGAATTATGTAATATTTCATTTTTTATCATGCATAATTCATTTAGGGTAATATTACTTTCAAGGATTTAAAAATGATTCAATCATAATAAAAAATAGGCTCTTAATAAAATATTTTCTAATGATCAAATAAATTATTTTTGTCATGTTTTAGTTAACATTGTCTATTTTTATTCAGACATATATTATTTAAATTATGAATAATTATAATGTATTCATACATATTTCGTATTTCCAATAAGAACTAATTCTTATTGGTAAGTAAACCAATAAGAAGTAATTCTTACTGGCTAGAGAATATGTTAATGAATCAGTCTTACAAACAAACATTTCAGTCTTTGAATTCTGCATAATTTTCAATACTATGACACTAATATCCCTTTTTTTCTTTTGCAGTGGTAGCATGGAACCTGCATTTCACAGAGGAGATTTATTGTTTTTAACAAATTACAAAGACGAGCCAGTGAGAGTAGGAGAAATTGTAGTTTTTAAAGTAGAAGGAAGAGACATTCCAATTGTTCATAGAGTTCTGAAGTTACACGAGAAGTACGTTTTAATTCAATTTATTTATTTTTAATTTAAGTATCTTTTCAAATTAATTTTATTATTAATGCAATAAAATAATAATATGCTTTGTTCTTTACCTTGAGGTTCTGAGCATGATTTGCTTTATGATGATATTTCATACTGAACAAAATATGCTGTAAATGAATCTACTTGAAATGAGAAGCACAAATAATACCTATATATTTATGAAAACGAATAATAAATAAAAACTCTAAAATATTCATAAAGTATAAAAATAAGTTTTTTTATTAAAATTAAAATTTATTTTCAAACAAATTAAAAATTTTAACTTTTGTTTAAAAAAAATGTAAAAAATGGATTTAACTATATTCCAGTCTAATAATGAAAATGTATTTCAATATAATAATATATAAATCAACAAATAACATAACAAAGTTTTAAACAGTTTTCCACTTATATTTACAGTAATTAATAAAAACACTATTGTCAATATTATTTCGTTTTACTGCAAATATTTTTTTCAAATCATTCTCATTATGAAGGGGATTGTTCCGGAACCTCATACATGTCGATTTAAATGTTATATATTAAATAACAATTCGATTTTGCAGAGGGGACAAAAATAATACAGTGAAGTTCCTCACCAAAGGAGACAACAATTCCGTCGATGATAGAGGTTTGTATGCGCCTGGGCAGCTGTGGCTCACTCACAAGGATGTGGTTGGGCGAGCTCGAGGTTTCCTTCCATATGTTGGCATGGTCACTATATTTATGAATGAATATCCTAAACTCAAATTCGCAATTTTAGCCTGCCTTGGCATTTATGTATTGGTGCATAGAGAATAAGACCACATTTTTCACAGATACTGAAGGTTTATCTAGTCTTTACTTCCCATTCAATGCAATTACGAATGAATGATAACAATATTCTGGACACGAGTGAATCCTTCGAAAGAGTAATTTGATACTTTTGCGACATGTAACTTGAATTAATGACACCGTTTGTAAATTAACTTTTTGTATTGCCATTTATAATATACATAAATGTACATACGGAAATTTTACTGACTATTGTGAAAAGGGTGAAACCTAGACAGTTGAGAAATTGTTATCCATGAATTAATTATCAGCACATTTACTGAAATCATTTTAAATGTATTTATTATAAAATTTATTAGTGATTTACATTCAATTTCACACGTTTTCACTGTAACATATTTACAATAATTATCTACATGATTTGTAATTAATATTGTAAATACTCTTACTTGTATTTACATCGTTTCACTAAACATCGACAGGTGTACATTTTTATTTGACATCTGAAAGTACTTATGTAATTAAGAAATAATTAATTACGACCCTGTATGTCTTAATCTAATGATGAAGAATTTGTATCAATTACGAACAGATTTCGACGAAATACAAATCTTTTCACAGAATTCGAAATTGTTTGAAAGTACAGTAAAGTAGTACATATAGTACTACTGAAATTTCCCAATTGTGTTTTACAAAAAATTCAAATAGTTTATACTTATTTTTTCCTAGCTTTTCATTGGATTAAAATGGCACATTTAAGAACAGCTTAATCCTGCAACTCCATCTCATCAATACTTCTAACTCAATTTAAAAAAAGTACGAATGGGAATCGAGTTTTTATTAATTTCTCGATTCTTTTTATTGCCGGACAATTGATTCACAAAAGAATATAACTAGATTTTATTTTGAGATCTCAGAAGTGCATTCAGAATATAATCCAATATGTGAAAAGCCATAAAAAAGGCCCAGGCATAGAGATTGTAAAACATCCAGACTTGATCAGTCTAGATCCAGAAGAAAGCAAAAGGTCCAGATTCAATCCAGTCTGAACCCACGTTGTGGAGATGTGATAGGAATATGAACACAGTATTATTTTCTGTAACGTTTACTGTGGTCATAATTTCAGCCAGGGTATGAAAACTACAAAGAATTTAGAAAGAAACAGGATTTTTATCCTCATCATAGAGTTAAAATGAAATTAAATTATTGCATTTTGTTTTTAAGAATTACGTTTAGAATACTTCGACTACATTTGTCTTAATATTTAACACACCAAACTGGCCAGCGATTTGGATACTGATGTCCAGGGATTGGTACGAATTAGCTCCACATTCTGGGATTAAAAACTCCCATGTTAAAAATTATGTATTGATACGTATAGAACATATTCATATTACAGAAACATAGACACTTAACATATTAATTCCAGTAATATTAACATATTAATTCCAACGCACTGTCTACGTTTCTATACTTGTCAGTATGTTTAAATTAGTTCAATACATATCTCTACTCCAATTTTTTACAGGGAGACATGTTTAATTACCTCAGATAGACCAGTTTTGAACTTTTAAAAAGTCTCCATGTACTAGACCTGGACTGGATTTAGAATCGGACCAATTACAAGCTTCATTGGCCGAGTACAGTTCAAGTCTGGACCTTCTTGGCCAATGTATACCTCTCCAAAAGTAGCTATTTTTGGAGTGGTAGAGGCGATTTTTCCTATAATAATGTTCAGTAATGAGCACCAAGACCAGTGAAAGTAGAGTGCGCCACATAGGATGCACTTGGGGCGTACGTGTGGTAGCCATAGGCCGGGGCGACGTAGCTCAGTGCCGGTGCCGCTTTGACCAGTGGCGCCGCCGAGTACGCGTAAGATGGCGCTGCATAGCTGTACAATGGCGCCGTCTTGACGATCGGTGCGGCAGCCGCGTAGCTGTAAGATGGCGCTGCAGCCGCATAGCCGTAAGATGGCGCGGCGTATGCGAACGTAGCTGGCGCCACAAGTTTGGCGTCGTTGGTGATTCGGGTGTCGTATTTGCGCACGCTGGAGAACGCACTGTCCACGGCCTTGCTGTAGTGAGACACGGCCGAGTTTCCGTCCAGGGTGCGCACCACGCTTTGGTGCTGCGAGCCGACGGAGAGCGGCGCGGCGTTGTATGTGAAAGTCGGCAGCACCAGGTTGCCGGCTCGCACCACGGCGATCAGGGCGGCGAATAAGAAAACCTGAAATGAGACGTTTTTTATGATGAGACGTATTTTGACTGTAGCGGTTGCTACATTGAGCCACCTAATAAAATGATTTGAATTGTGTTTTGCATAAACATAATTCTAAATAAGTGAAACAAATATCGGGTTTTTTAATAAAAAGTTTAATTTTGTGACTTTTCTGTTATTATAATAAAAACTTAAGCATTTTTACAAAAACGCGAATATCTTATTTGAGTTAAATCATGGAAATCCTATTAGTGAAGAATTTGTGAAGTATTCTTTTAGTATTTTATAAACATTTTGTATACTTTCAAAGTATATGTGTAACAATATTAATTTTTAATTCACTGTAATGTAACGCGAAAATAAATTGTTTAAGAATATTTTTTCAATACTGAAATCATATAAATTCTTTTAAATAATTTTATTGGCATTAAATATTCTAAAAATATTTTTAGTTCTGAAGATGGCGACATACAATCGCCGAAACGTCAACTATTGACTAATAAACAATTGTTTATTACAAATTGAGTCTGTGAGGTTATTATTAAGATAGTCGTTAACCAAACACAAATACCAGGATCGGTAGGGTCCCTTTGGTCAAGTACGAAAAAATTTTCAGGTTTCAGATTTTCCACATTTGCAATTTTTTCTTCTATATTTGCGGGAAAATCTCAGCAGTGAGTCACTGATGATGTATCATTCTTTGATTGATGATGACAGAAGAACATCAATATATATAGATATTCTATCTCAGTTATTCTACTTCTTTATTTCATCTAGGACTCATCGATAACTTAATAGTTGATGTGCCCTAGATGAATTTAATATGTTCTTCCATGCATCTGCAGTCCACAAAACAGTCTCTATATCTAACAAAGATGATTGATGAACTCGTATCTGGGTGTCTGGATCGTGCAGATCACTCTTCGCATGTGGAACGCGATCACGGAATTCCCCCATAGGCGTCCCAAAAGAATGCAATCCATTAGCCGAATTAATCTCCCCAACAATAGAACTCCGCCCACCGTTATTCCACGCAAAACTGTAATTACTCGTTAGCTAATCATACACTCTTTTCGCATTGCCGCCGAAATGTCCTGCATTCCCGTTCAATTGTCACATTTAATCTCTCACAGGTCCACTAATTACAGGGCAATTACTCCATTAGCTTTTAATTAGAGTGATTGCAGATCTGCGTTAGGTGTTCGTTTCCTCATAGATTTCCGTGTTGATTTTTCGTTTTTGATACTGTTTTGCTTCGTCATTTCGTTTTCGCACGGATAGGTTCAATAAGATAAACGTAGGAGGATATAAGAGACAGACCTTGTAGAGGTTTATTGATTTGGTGACAACCTCCTTGAGAACATCAATATTTTTATCATAGGAAATCGTTTCTATCCCTTATTCCACCATACTAACTACTAAGGTCCTACCATATCTATGTCACCATCCTGAATGTATGAAGATCTGAAAGTCTTAAATTGTATGGTTCCTCACATTACCAAACTCAATGCCAAAAGACAGAGTTTCAAACTGATTGATCCTACCAACACCAGTACGATTCCACATCCAAACAAAAATACAAACTCACATCCATTTATATATCCATAATTGTCCTACAAAGACCAGTCCCTAATCTAAATTTCAGTCTTCTTATGGTCATACCCCTAGCTGACTTAGAAGCCAAGTATTTCACTACCTAACTACCTAACTGACTAAATTCCAATTCCAAAGTCGCGAAGTCCGATTGAATCGATAGGGCTCTTTGTTCGCATGCTTATGCCACAGTTACGCGGGTACTACCTGCTGCGTTTCGCGAAAAGCAACTCTACATGTCGGGCTCACGTGCAGTCGCACGCACAATGCCTCGGCGGTCTGCTGGCCAGCTGTGAGCCAGCGGAGGACGTCTTTTTGCCCACGAAGCTGCTCATTAAACACGGAAACGAAATTGCCCGTGCGCCGGGGATACTTTCGAGGAACGCCGAGATAGTTCCTAAATGCGTCCAATTAAAAGGTCATAATTGACCCCCGGTACAGTTACGTCTTACTGCTTCATTGTGCGGGACACAATGAGGGCAATTTAGCATTCAATTAGGGAATTACCTCGGAGCATTTTGGAAGCTTGAGACGGGGGTTGGAATGTCGGGAGTACTGTTACTTAGAGTGGTGGCGCTGGTTGTCTATTCCATATAGAGTTTGGAATGAAATAGTAATTTGGTTTGCTTAGCTGAATTTTGCATTTGGGAAGGCTGGTGGTTTGATTCAGAATCTCTTTTGGAGGATAAGTGAGACTAAGTTTGGTGGCGCCACTAGTCAATTACCGCGGGAAAATTTAAACTCGAATTCCGCATTTCTCTCACGGTGTCGCAAAACGACGAAACGCCGGCGGGTAAATTAAACCCGCATTCCTCATTCCAATTACTTCCACTTGTCGTTACTTAAACAGGTGGCGCCACAAGTCTCGCGGGAAATTCGAACCGGAACGGCCCACTGATGCATTTTCCACTGGAGATCGACTTTCGTTGAAACCTTCCGGCGTTTTCCAATTAATCAGCGATCCCCGCGGGACTGACACGTAATTACGTCGTTTCTGACTTTCATCGCCCCGTTTCGCTCGCGATACCGGTTATGAAGATTAGCACTGCTGACTTACTCATCGGCGTTTTCTCGCATCGGATGACGTCCCGCCCGATTACTCAGCGTCGCGAAAAACCGCCGACTTTTTGCACCGAACCGGACCCACGAATTCCTGCGTTATGCATCACAACTCGTATTAATCACCGCGGAATTCGCGTGAATACGTCTGGAGTCACGTGACTGCTTCGCGGTAATTAATTGCGCGGTTTTTCCGGGAAGCCGATGGTTTTATGTTGATGACCAGTTGCCACACATAATGGGACATAATACGCTTATATGTCAGTGGTTATATGTTCTTATGCAGACATAGATTCAAAAATTATAGATATGATGGACTACATTGTGGAAGGCACAAATATTTAATGTGACACATGTTTGCCAAGGTCATTAATAATTTTATTTTGGTTCGATATTTATATTTCACCGTTATCAAAATCTATTTTGGCTCGACAATTTCCATGAGGATTTACATAATATATGAAACCGAAGCTGACATTTTTGATCGATGTAAAGTAGATTGTGATATAATGGGAGTAAGTTTGAATCAGTGGTCGCAGGGGATCGATTGGGCAACGACGAAGAAAATTAGTTTGAATATCCGATTTTCACGTAATTCCACGTTAAGTAACAGTCCTGGGGACCCCAATTTCCAATCCTGTTTAAATGATCAGGTTTGGTCGTCCTTCACTCTAACTTAGGTTCCTTATCTGATCCCAGGGGAGATCCCAATTTGAGACACTTGACTCCTCCTTTCGACAAGTTCATTTCCTCACATTCCAGCAGATCTTACACGAGATCTAAATCGATGCCTCATATCTCTCATCCTATCACATTATCCTACATCTTTTCAGTCATGTCTTTCCAAGATCCAAGATGTACAAGATGCAGAGGTACACCTGACCTTGAAAAAATCAAATCCAAATCTCCAAATCCGAACACCTGCACTTCGCTTGCTCCACAATTTTTTAGGTTATGTCACCTGCACTTCGATTGCTCCACAATTTTTTAGGTTATGTCACCTGCACTTCGATTGTTCCACAATTTTTTAGGTTATGTCAACACCTGGAAATCACTCGTGCAAATCATTTTAGGCTCTACTCGGTCGGAAAGTGAAATTTTTTAACAAAGTGCACTGAAGCCGCTGCATAACGAATGTTCCACTTCACGCACCACTCTTTTTTGCCCACAGGCTCCCTCTAGCGGAATGCTGAAGCACGTATCTGTCTCGCCGTGGCGCGGGCGAGCGGACAGCGTCAGCCTGGCATCCAGCTCCGCCAGCAGCTGTGGCAGCAGCAGCCCCACACCCGGGGACACACCACCACCCTCGAGGGCGTCCTCTTGTGCCTCGCTGGCGCCCCTCAGCTCCCTCTCGAACTTCTCCCTGGCGGAAAGCGAGAAAGTGAGTATCAGGGGGCGACATCTGGTGGTGGAGAAACGCAATTGTTTCGATTTTTTTAGGTTGGAACATTGTATTCAGAGACTGGACTTAAAACATTCAAGGGGGGGGGTTCAAAACACAATTTGAGATATTACTCGAAACAGAGTGAAGTTGGATGAAATCTGAATGTGTTATCGTGTTCAGGAGGTAGAAATCCTTTGATTTGAGTATAAACACGGCCATGTTTAAAGAATGTTACAAGTTTGATTTTTTTGAAAATGTGTAAGTTTTTTGAAAAATAAAGCTAGGGTTAGAGTTGATCAAATATAGTCGAGTTTGTACTTAAATTAGAGGATTTTTTACTTCAAACACAATGGTGTACTCCAAAAATCAAAATTTACCATTTTCGAAAATGAAAATCTCCAAAAATGCTAATTTTTCAAAGTTCTCTGAATAGCCTAATGGATACTCAAACAAAACCTTTTTTTACTCTAACCATATCGATCTGAATACATTTCACTGAAACTTAAATTTATGAACGTTTCAAGTTCGGTTTCTGACTATTTACAAAAGTTGTATTTTAGAATAAAAGAAAGGTCCAAGGTTTAAGCGTGATTTGTCACAATTCGATATCGGTGTCAGAAGGGTTGCTTTCACTTGGGACGCTTTTTGTTTGATTTCGAGAGGCGTAAAGTGACACCTCGCACCGCGGGGTGGCGCTACCTGAATTGGATCCGGGGGCGGGTCGATTATGGGAAACTTGTAGCTATGAGAAGGTTTCTCAAAAAGCGTTACTTTTCGCCCGATATATTCTTTTTCAAACACGAGAAAGATACTTTCTCGTTTTGCAGGTGGCGGGAAATTTGAAAAATGATGCGATCTTTGAACCATAAAAAGGAAAATCAATGAAAAGATGACATTTTTAAAAGTTACTTCTGTCTTTTGTTTGTCTACAATCTTTTTTAGATGTAAAAAAGTTGACAATACTTCCAATTATAAAAAATAAAAAATCATTAATCAAACTGATTACTATGATTTTTTAATTGCTCACTGGATCGGAAGTCTCATCTGTTTCCTTCGAATTCTAGAAACATGTAAAAACCACCAACTCCATCACTCAGCTATCTCATTCCCTCGAAAATAACACGCTAGACGTAAAATTGCGAAAAATCTTGAGCAAGATGTATCGCCCCTCGGCAATCGGACACGTCCAATTAACATGAGAAAAATAGCGCGATAACCCCGCTATCGGCGTTTTCCCCACAAACGCCGATAGTACGCTTTCGTAATTGCATTTTTCCCGACGATCGGCGTCTGCTAGCGTCGGTCCATTCATCAACCGATTTCATTCACGCGATCGCTCGCCATTGACGGCGCCGGCCGGTAGGTGGCGCTGTTTCAACTTTTTTGCGCTCCGTCACGGGAACGCAATTTCGCGTGGATTGCGAAAGTACGCATTCAATTACTGAATGATCCGGAATCGCGGGCATTCTCACGGTACGCGCCGGGTTGGCCGGTGTCGCGCATCGTGTGGTTTCGTGCCCCTTTTGCGAGCGAGAAACACGATCCCCACGAGAATCTGCCGAGACGCCTCCGGGTCGAAGGCACTTTTGCGACACGTAGATCGCAGTGGAGGGAAGAATAGGTTCGGAAAATTGCGTGAATTGGAAATATTGAGTGGAATTTGCGGTAATAGTTGGGGAGTTGCTGCAAATTGCGGGGGGCAAAAAATAAAGAAAATGGTTAAAAATTGGTAATTTACAAAAAGAAAGGAAAGTGGGGAGAATTGTTACAATTCTCACCATTTTATTATTATTATTATTATTATTATTATTATTTATTATTATTTTTTATGTCGAGTATTATTTCTTATATATTATATAATAAAAAATAATAATAATCAAAAAATATAAATTGTTTATATATTTTCAGAATTTTTTCAGAATCCAACTTTTCAATCCCATTGAGCTGAATAAGAACGAAACTCGCATAACTTAGTCAGAAATTTCGACATTTTTGTAATAACTTTTGATCCCACCGATGGAATTGGATGAAACTTTGTCGATGGACGAAGTTTGAGGAAATCGTCTGGAATTCCTCATTTCAAGATTTGCCGAGATTCAGCTGTTTGTAGAATCGCACCTCTATTCTCAGATTGTTTATTTTCTCATTTAACCAGACTTTGCCGAACCAAACACTTGTCTCCAACCCCCTTTTCCCAAACGCGAACAAAGAATTTAAACATCCGAAACGCAAACACGTTTAAATCGCCTCGAAACACTCGAGCGACACTCGACTTTTCGCACATGTGGCCGCAGAAACTTTCAGCCCGTTCGTTGTTTACATGAAATGCGGCTTGCGGTTCCTCGCGTTCCCATGGAGGAAACGCGTAAACATTTCTGCAAAACTCGGTACAAAGAGGGCATTCCGCTTATTTACGTGCCGCACCGACCGAAACATCACTTCATTTCGGTCGTTTCGTCACTTCCTAGGTGACGAAAGGATCGGCTGGAAAAAGACGTCTAAAGACCAGAGTAAAACCAAAGATTTGGAAAAATAAAATAAAATCATTAAATCTGTAGACTTTATCGCGTTTAAGAGTTGGAAATCCTTTAGTTTGAGTATAAACATGACTACGTTTGAAATATTTTGAAATGTTCGATTTTTAAAAATTCTAAGTATTTTGAAAAATGCCTCCACTTTTCAAAAATACTTGTAATAAGAGAGTATTCTTAAATTAACAGATTTTTCAACAAAAAAACATTAAAAACAAAAAACTAAGAAAACATTGGTGTAAAAGTCAAAAAATGGCCAATTTTGAGAAATGTCGAAAAATTGCCATTTTTGAATCCTCCAAATATAACGTTGTCGGTAGTCAAACTAAACAGCTTCCTTATTCCAATCATATCGATCTGAGCAATCTCGACACTTCCGAGGTGACGAAACGAACGGTTCAAAAAAGGCGTCGATGGACCAGAAAAAGCCCCGAATTGGGTCCGAAAGAAGGGCAGAAAAAAGGTTATGGGAATTAGATGCAAGCGACACGTGGAAATGCGACGAGTGTTCGTCTGGAGTCGTTTTTGTCGCGCCAGTTTGTGTGAGAACGTCGGCCCTCAAAACGTCGCACATCGGGGCCAGCTAGGCGTTGAAAAACGCGACGTATCGCGTTAACGGCATAGCTACTCCGTTAAAAATTTTTTTCCTGAAAAACAGTGGCCGGATTCCGACTATTACACTCGAATTAATTAGGCGCGAGGCTTTTTGCGAGGTAAAAGTAGGGACCTACTCGAATGAAAGGGTTTTTGATTTGCTGTGACAAAAAAGGGTTAAAAAAGGTTTTTTCTCACCAACCGATACATATTTGCATAGAAACCTAACTTTTCAGTTCACTCAACTTTTGGAATTAACGAATAACAAACTACCGATTCAAATTTCGAGATCTTTCGCGGGCTTTTTATCCTCTTTTTGGCGCGAAATTCAAAATTGTTCAACTGAAAAGTGCGTTTTTAATATATATTTGATATATTATTGCAATAAAATTTGTTTTCTTAATAAATAGTGAAGAAAACAAACACTTCTGTCGTATTTCCTAACATTCCGCAGAAAAGAAAAGAATGACCGAAGATTAAAGATCGCACTTTCTGCGTACCGTCGTTGTTTCCACAAATGAACAATTACGCGTATTATCATTAAATATAATTGCGTCCTAACGAGTGTAATTGAACCAGGGAGATACGTCCGGAGACACTCTCACGGCAATCCCGATAATTCATCGACAATCTCAGTGATAAGATAAGAATGGGAGGCATCGTCTCGCGCCCGATTAAGTTATTACCCCGCCGATTACGACCGGATTGGACTTCTTCGAAATCCGGTTTCGCGAGTCCGACTCGCGACCGAATTCAGTCGGCGCCTTTCAACGATTTTTCGGCGAATTCGTCATGGGATTGGCGAATCGAGATGCTGAACGGGTTTAACAAGGAAATTACAGTTAAAACAAGTCAATTATATATTTGTCCTTTTTTATCAATTTTAGGTCAGAAATACCGAAGAATTATTTGTTTGAAATTTAAATAATGACTCCCTCCAAAATCGCAAGGAAAATTCAAATGGTTAATAAACAAAATCTACATTTGAAAAAATGTTTTAAAAGGAGTATGCAACTAAAAAACTACATTATTCGGATTTTTATGGTTCAGTCTGAAAAGTTTTCTTTTGCCAGTCAATGAAGGCTCGAAAATCACTAAATTTAATTGTTTTTCAATTTTTATTAATTTCTCCTTTTATTTATATCAGAATATCCCCCAATAGAATATTCAAAATTCAAACAAAAATATCTTTCCCGCCAAAATCTGGCGGGAAATTCAAACCTGTATTTAAAATTCTCGGTTCCAGTCAGAAAAAAAATTGAAAAACGCATTTAAAATAAAAAAAAATTAAAAACTAGCAATGCTGCTTTGTTTTAGCGGAAAAAATCATGGTTATCGTTTAGCCCAAGGAGGTTCGTTCCGCGTTCGAGAACAGGACCTGTCCCTTGCAACATCCGGCGCGCCATCCATGGTTCCGGTTCGGTTTCGCGCTCGTACATGCCTTATCCTTAGCATTAAAACAAACTGGGCGGGGAGTGGCCTTGACTTACACGCAATTGCATTGTGGCGAAGGTTCGCGGGACGCGCCGGGGGATACGAAAATCGCCTCGTCTAGAAACAAAAATCGATCCCCGAGACAAAGGCGAGACTGTTCAATAAGCGTAACGCGATTCCAGTGCGATTCTATTCACGGTTTCAGCCAACATTCGTAATTGAAACTGTTGGTTTTGAATATTCAATTCCGCGCATCTAATCTCCGATCTGCCGACGGAATGTTTAATTGCATTAACATTTTTTATCGCTGTGTACCATTTTTGCGAAATTGTTAATGTGTTGTATTGTTTCGACAAATGGGGGCGATGAATATTCATTTCCGGTGATTAGCATCGGGTGATTTTGTGGGAATAGTAAGTCTGAAAATCCTTGAATAGAGGAAAAAATGGCCAGGTTTGAAGATTTTTTATTTTTTATTTTGTTTTTGAAAAACGTTGATATGCCCAAATAGACAAGAAACGTGGAATCCACGTGGAATATACGTGGATAAATATTCGAACGAGGATTCAACGTAGATTCGGCGTCGAATCCACGAGATTTAGTGGTTTTGTC
>JABFPB010003396.1:0-17215 GCA_022817645.1 Ceratoteleas bidentatus
CGAAGCATGCGCGCGCACCTTCATAGCATCACGAGTGACGATATAGTTTCATATCGCACGGTCACGAGTTGCACAAATAATTTTCTAAAATTTAGTTTTCTATTACTAAACCGTTTTCTATTACTTAACTGTTTTCGAGGAACTTGATTTTAAAGTTAAAATAAGAAAAAGTTAATTCTTAATTATAAGAAAAAAAGAAAAAAACGTTGTGACGATTTCTTCGTCGCGAGGTTATCCTAATGAAACAGCTTTTAGCCTGAAGGCGGCTCCATTTTTAAACTGTTACGCAAAATAGTAAGTTTCGACGTCGAGTTATCAATTCGATTTGTCGGGTGATTTGTTTCAATGGCTCATTGTGCGGATCGGCAGTTGGAGGTATTTTTTTCGTCCGCGGCATTAGCTCTGACGTGGCAATCCAATCGCAGTATTCCGTCCAAATCTTGCGCCATTTTTCATCGAAGAAAAATGTTTCGTATCGAACTTATTTTGCGGCCTCCGAATGGAAAACTTGTTGAAGTTCGGATGACCGAAAAAGGGTTCGAAATGCTGACGCATGTTTCGCCTCCGCACATCGTTCATGAATTTCCATTATTTTTATTTAAACTAGGCTTTTACGGTTTAAAAAAGCCCTTTCATTTCGCCGATGAAAATTAAATGGCGTGTTCAAAAAGACTGTTCGACATGTAAAACCACAGGCGTTATCAAAATTTGTGCTCGTATTAATTATCGAAACGCTAATTAAACAAACGCGTTTAACAATTACCCAGCTGTGATTGCGTCGGCGAAAAAACGGCAGGAAAGTGAAAGCTACAGCCCGAGCGCTGTTTCAGTTAAACCGGCAAATCTATTTAGCGCGATGAAAATATTTTTTCATCGACGCTCGCGAAAAACAGGTAAATCTGTCGAACGAGATTGCATTAAACAATAATTGCGCATTTCAATAACAGCCTGGGAGATCGATCGGACAAAAAGTGGCTCGATACTTATTACCCGTTTTTATTAACTTAGTCAGAGTGGTTATGAAACATATTACCATGTTTTCCAAAATTTTCATCAGCAGTTGTTTCGGTAAACAATTATTAATGTCGAATGAAAATATAAATATAGTGAGCGATTTTATAAAATAAAAAAAATCTTTACTAGCAACCCGCACCATTTTTAAAGCTACAAAAATGGTCCGAGAATAAAAAAAAATGATTCAATTGTTCATGCCACTCTAAAGACCAACATTTGTTACCGTATATTAATGAAAACCATTTTTCCGAACGAAAAATACTGATCTCGTATTTTCAATATAAAAATTGGTACAAAAACTATAACTTTCATTTCACAAAACTACAGTAAATAACGTTTCGACATGACGTTCACAATTTCACCCCATTCAAATAACCATTTTATCTGAAAAATTCCAAACTAACGCCTGATAAAAAAACCATACGTACCAGTATAGCGAATTTTTTCCTCATCCAGCCAATTCTTACTCCATCGTGGCGGCGCTCGCACGAAACCCTTGGAAAGTTGATCAAAAATGTATTAACCCGCAAGTTGCTTCCCGGCGTTTGTTCGCGACGCAACTCTCGGTTGTGCGAGGTCGAAAATGGCGAAGACCGATCGCGCCCGATTGAATTGGCCAGTAATACGTATCGGCGAGTTGTACCGCGCCACGATGGACCCCGGCGAAGTACTAATTTCGCCGTCCCCGGCCCCGCATGTGCCGCGCCTTGATTGAACAACTTTTTACTTAGTTTTTGCGACGTCATAGAGGAAGTTTGCGTTACAATTTTCGGATACTGTGCGAGCTGACTGCTGAATGGTCACCCGGAGGAACGGCGACCTTTCTTTCCCGTTATATTTCGCCCATCACGCCGACCGGAGCTGCGCCGAGGGCACGTCTTGGGACCGAAAGTTTTGAATCAGGAAGTTAGCGGAAAGTCGAACTCAAGCGCAACTCGGCTCTTAACGAGTTAAGGGCAAACGTGAAAGACGCCGCGCGCGCGACTACACGGCTCGTTTTCGTAACTAGCGAAATAATGCGCTTTTCTTGCTCGTTCGCGGCCGCTTACTTTTTGCCACTTTTGCGACGCGACTGCCCACGTGAATAAATCGACCTATTCGCGGGACGGCCTTCTTATCGTTGGACCGCTTTCGGCTCGTTACAACGAAACAAGCGTTTTTGCGCGGCCGAAAAGCGCCGTCTGCGGAGGTTCAGCAGGTAATGAACCCGGGAAGAAGGGTTGGGGTAGTTTGGTGATAAGGGTGCGAACGTATGTTTGAATACCGTTTGCTGCTGATTAGTTCGAGCTAGTCGCACGGAAAATGTACGCGCAAATACTCATTTGTCACGGGAAACAAATTAATAGTTGTATAGTCTAACTCATGTTCCTAAAAATTGTATGTTTAGGTTCATTTTTGTTTTAAAGAAAACTTAAAACTAACAAAACAAACAAAACTTATGTAAAGTTTGGCCCATTACTTCTGAAACCTAATTTTGCTCAAACCTTGATACATTTGATGTTGTTTTTGGCATTTCGTTAATGATGGAGTACCGTTAATTGCTACATTGTATCGTTACATGTAAGTTGATTCTACATTGAGAGAATGGGTCATGAGGGAAACTATTTGTATCGTTAATCTAACTATCTTGCTTCGTAAAATCACCTACAACTGGATCGTAACCGTTTAACAAACCAGACTGCATACCACACTGTCTGCTTCGTAAAGTTTACATTGCAGCTCGTAACACATAGAACCCGGCGTTGAACTGAATGCCAGATGAAGAAAACTTTGAGGTTATGGAAGTGATAATCTGATGTAGTGTATTAACCGTAGTTTTGACATAATAATTATTCTAAATGATCATAGTAAAAAAACTGTTGAAAGTGAAAAAACTGCAGTCCACATATTACTTAATATCTTTGTGTGATTAATAATTCAAATGATCAAATTAAATTATAAAAACAGGAAAAAGAGAACACAACATTTGCAGTTTTCTTACATTCTCACTTCAAACTTAGCGCACTGGAAATATAGAACTAGATAAATATACTATTGGAAAACGCTTATTTGAAAACAAATATTATCGATACCCTTTCACACAAAAGTATTTTTATGTATACAAAAAACACTGGTCGCCCGAAGTTCAGAACAGTTATGAATGAAACATGTAGAAAAAGTCGAGCATCAAATAGCAGTGATGCTTTTGAAGCAACGCAATAATATTTTTAGTATTTCTTTATACCAATTTTCTAATTTGACGCTGCTATTCATAAACTTTGAATTTGGATTGGTTCCGTTTCATTTATATTCTTAATAACATTCATGAATTCAGAGTAATCATCTCTTTTTATTATTTTTCATATTGAAATAACACAAGTCACTTGCAGGCTAGACATCGTGCGAGGATACATTTTCTATGATAAACGCCAGAAATGTTTATGTCTTACCATAAAATAAGCCATAAAACTGTAATAAATGAAAAACGTGCACAGAAAAAAGTTTCTGTTTACTGAGATTATAATAAAAATGCTCATACCATCTAATGCTCAATGTAACACAAAATATCATGCGAAGTACAAAATGCAAATTGGAAGTGAAAACATGTTATATTAGGAACATTTTTTCGCTTCTACCAAATGTTTAACATTTCAAAATTTTTTTTTTGTTTTTGACACATTTAAAAAAGTTGAACGAGGACGTAGATTTTAACGAAACTTTTTTTAATTGTTTAACAAAAAGTTTGTTTTATCACGTACAGAATATACGTGACTTTTATTCAGGTTTTAATGGTTTTCCAATGTTATTTATCTAATAGAATGTCGACCTTGCATGCTAACACTATTATTGATGAGCAAACATGTACATAAAATACGCTGAAAGGTAGTAAAAATAGTTTGTTATTATAAGTAAAACCGTGAAGGAAATATATTGCCTAACAAATAAAGAAATTAATTATTGTAATTTTTGGAAATCATACATGGAGCTGAGACAGAAATATCAGCAAATTAGACAAGATTAATTAACTGATTAATCTATTTATGAACTTTAATTTTATGCGAGCAGATTCATAATCAATTCACAAGAAAATTATACAATTTTAAGATAAAAATCTGAAATTGAATAATTGTGATTGCCAATGGTGATTGCATTTCAAAAATTTAAGACATCTTTATAATACATTTTGGTACTAGTTTTTATTTGAAGTTGTTTCTAATGAATTAATAGAACAATATATTTTCTACTTTATATCAATTTATACAAAAACTATAGGGTCAAACGGGGTAAAAATTATCAAGGTGCACTCAGAAAACTAAGTGATAAAAGTTACCACTTTAATTGTACGAGATACCGTATTTTATGTTTACGTAGATGATTTATCTGTATGATTAATTATTAAGATTAATAATTTGCCCCTGCGTGATTATATTATCTTGCACATTATCATACACACTGCAAATTAGTATACTGAAAATATAATTTTCATTACAGACGAAAATAGAATTATTTACACTCGTATCGCTGACATATTCGAGTACAATTCTGTAAGATTGCAATAATTATACTGAAAATTTACATTTTATAAATGTTTCAAAAAAATTGTTACATCGCCATAAATCCAGGGAAATTTTACAATGATTTTAAAATAATTTCACTCTAATTCAATTTTTATAATGAAAAACTTTACTGAACCGAAAAATTTGATTAAAAACGTGCTAATATTTATCAACGTTTACGTCCTTTCGAGTATCCGATGCATTCTCCACTGAAAATGTGATTGAAATACACGACTCGTAAATCTCTATATTTCGCAAATTACATATCTCCAGTCACGGTGCAAGTTCATATTAATTTCCAGAACTGAGGAGGACAATCTTCGTTATTTTGAATTCATAAGGGAACCCCTTTAAACTGCACCACATAACACATACATACACCGATAATTTCCAAATACTTCAAGCGTACAAAAATAATCGCAAAATTGCCAACGTTTTCTATCTCGCGCTCGATGTGTACTGGCGCGTAATATCGCGACACGCGAGTGCGAAAAAATCAATATATACGCGAATGCCGCTCTAGGGACATCGAATAGCGATTGTCAATAAAGTACTGTCAATTCCCTTATGTAACTCACAGGCAGCGCGCGACGTGAAACGGAGAAAAAACGCGCGCCCCCACAATGACAGTGGACAAAAATTGAACTTATGCGGTGAGCCACAATCGCGTGCGTCAAGGTGGTATCGGAAAGATTGATCAAATTAAAACAAGGCTGGTTAGAAAAAATGTAAAAAAACTTAGGCAAATTGTTTTTTCTATGTAGAAACAAACATTAATCACTAAATTAGCCGCGATTATTTTTAATTAGCATAAAATAAGTTAACTGATGACTTTGACTTGACAGCGATTGCGAAATTTAGTGTTCGCCGTTTGTATAGCCCAGCTTTGTGTTGTAACGAATTAAATATTAATGTTGGTATACATTAAATTGTTTTCAATTAAACATTGTTTGAAATGATAAAACGAAATCCGATTATTTTCCGCTATTTTTAATGGACAACTAACTACTAAAATGAGCTCATAACGCTATAAATTATTCAAATGTCATAAATAATTAGCAAATATAATAAAATAAATTTACAAAATGAAAAGCTAAGATAAACTTACTTTTCAACTCGATAAACTTATTTGATTGTACAATTATTAATTTAATTTTACTCAATTTTGAACGTGTTAATCAAACAAATATGAATGTTTCATGTTTTCATGCCACTTTTACCACACAATTTCAAGTAATAATTTTATAATTTATTATTATTTATGTTCAAATTATACTATCTAAATGACAGAGCTTACTATTTCGTTTTCTCAGCGTACAGACGGTATCTTCAATATACATTTTTTCAGCGAATTCTCTCCACTTTTGTTCCACTGTGACACTGCCTTAAGCCAACGTCGATGACTCTGCGCGGCAAACGAGCCGATTCAATTAACCCGCAGGATTCGCTGTTTACGGGAGCGCGGCGTCCGTCGAAACACAAAAATTTTTAATTAAAATTTCCTTGTACGACTTTTTGTCGCGTAATTGCGGAGATGTTTCGCCGTCGACCGATAACTGTTTTTGCCTGGCGCACATTCACGTTGCTTTCGCACGATATTTCCAATTCCGCGTGTGACTGCGCCCACGACTCGTCGACTCTGACGCCATTATTCGTTATACTTGAGGAACACGATTGTCTGATTAGTTAATTTACGTACAGAGGGGAGGGTGCAATCGAATTAGAGAAATATTAGAGAAATATTCGTGACACGAGTCAGTTTCAGTAATAAACACCGAAAATGTACGGAAAGTGAACCGGTGGTTTTTTGTGTGATCAATCAAAATATGCAAGTTGTTTACTTGGATGAATGCATTTAAATTGTTCTTCGTATTTAAAGTAGTTCGGTCGATTGATAAAATACATTGAATTTATTTACAAATTGTGTATAACAACTTATTTATTACTAATTGATTATAACAAATTGCTTATGACAAATTGTTTTTTAAGGAGTAAATGATTATAACAACACGCGTTAATTGATTGTTAACATCAAATTAACAGTAATAACAATGGCGTGTTAAAAACATTTTACAACAAATTGTGCATAACAACTTATTTATAACTTCTAACAAATTTCTTATAATTAATTGATTTTTAACTAGTAATTGCTAATAAGAATACGTGTAAACGGATTAAATTTATTAATGAGATTAAAATATAACCTTTTGGCTTTCTCCTCCTTCAGAGGAGGATAAAGCCAATTGTAATTTCTACTTTACCGACTTCAATGTCTTCTGTATTTTTATAAGGGACCATCCTTAAAATGCGCCAAGTCGAAAGTCTGCTGGAACGGTGTTAGGGACTTTGCTTCTTAAAAGATGTATTATTTAATATTTGTTAACAAACTAACTAGAGCGCGATTCTGTGTTTATGGGAGAAAGTTGTCAGCTGTAAAGTGGTACTTTGCGTCATGAATGCATTATGAAATGCCGTGAGTTCTAAGATTTTCTCCACCTCGAAAACTAGAAATCACGGCTTTTCGATAATCAATTGTAAAATAAGTTGATTGTGTGACACAAGTGTGTTAAAAAAGTGAGAAAATCTAACTCTGGTCGCTAAATGAATGTAAACGATGTCATTCAACCGTACTTCGAAATAGAGTAATCTAAAATTTCGGCATGACCTTAACTCTCCGCCGTACTCATGGCATACACGCCAGGTCCTTCGTCACGATGTTTCGGCACAATCAACGCGACTTCCGCAACTAAAACATCCGCGGCGAGTAATAGCGTGACTCTTCCAACAGACTCCTGAATCCAAACACCTCGCGCTTTGCTTGTGTCAACATTAGTCCGCGATCTTTGTCGCCAAAACAATGCAGGCAAATATCTGTGGCTAAAAAAACCAGTTAACTCCACTTTTCATTTATTCGAGAAAAACGCATTTGAAAATCTAAAATACTGATTTAGGATACAGAGACAAGGCAAGAAATATGTTTTAATCATAATATCGAATATCTATCCATTTTAAATTTGTTAAATATCAATAATTGGAGTTAACCAATTTATTTGTCTTACATATATAAACTTATAACAAAATAATACTGAATAATTTAGTTTATTCTTTGTCAGTTTTTTCGAAAGCTATATTTTCGAGATTGAAATAGGGAATTTACAACTAAGAATGAGGTAAACTTTATAATAATATTATAAAATAAAAAAAATTCTGATCGAGGCTGTCGATTCTATTGTCTTCTATTTTGATCTCTTTTTTTTACAGTTTGGACAAAAATAAATGTTTCAAAAACTATGGCAGTATATCAATACATTGAATGGCCGATATTGACAAAATTCAATCGTATCATCAAAATCAATTTACACCAATCGATATATCGAATCAGAAAATATTTAAAATTGCTCTCTGCGAACAAAATCGTGTACAATAACAAAAAATTGTAGAAAATGTCGTTGATCGAAGAGCCGTGACAAAAAAGTGGCCGGTGTCACTTAATTGCCCGCGATTAAACAGCGAACGACAATTTTATGGATAAAATATGCAATTAATAATTCATCAGGCGGGAGGCGACACGGAGAAAAAGCGTCGGGTTTTATAGAAAAACCTTAATTAGCTCTCATAATTATTCGTAATGAGCACTTTACGTTGGTAGCAAGATACCCGGCTGTTTTTATGCCGACGCAATGAAAAAAGACGAGCGGGACATTGAAAAATCACTACAGACATTACCCTGATGTCTTTATGCTTGCATACCTCAGTGAACGCGTTATAGATTACTATAATCTCCATGCTCTCCTTTAAAGTCGCCGTAATAGTGAAAGACATTCTTAAGAGTAAAAATTTATCGTCCTCGGTAACACGACGAAGGCTGCAAAATTTGTTTCGTAGTAACGATTCATTTTTCACGCTCTTATTACTTATAAATGTACGCCCAAACAACGAAAACTCGCGCAATAAATAACGTCGCGCGGACGCGCCGGTTTAACAGTTTTTGGGCTAATTAAACCAAATTTTATAAATGGACCCCATACCGACACAACGATGTGTTCGAAAGACACCGACTTGTCCGACAAATCTCTGCACGTTGTTTTCTTATCTATTAGTGAATCAAAATTTCGACTGTCACAAGTTCTTTTCAACATTTATAAAAATAGAGAATATAGTATGGGTTGATAATGCAATTTCATTTACGTACATACGGTAAAAAGAAGGGTTTAGTTTTAAAAAGTTTATTCTATACAATTTTCTTTTTTACAATTCCTGATACAAATTATAGAAATCCTGTGTACAAATAAAAAACTAATTTTTGTACAAAATAGACTTGAATTTTCAACATAACCTAATCAGATCAAAAGATTATTATTCGGAAAGGAGCACCCCTTGGGAAGTGTCACTACAGGTTACCTAAATTATATTATCAACCCATTTTACATCGTAAATTTGCAACTGATTTCATACAAGTTTATAGTTCGTGTGACTCGGAGACTCGATGTGACTCTTCAGGGTCTCCTTAATAGCGAATCAAATTATTCTCACGAGCAAAGTGACATGTTAATTTCGTCCACTACCGAGCTGCTACTGGATCGAAACGCGCGATCAATTTGTATATTCGTAAACCATAATCACGCCGGCGTAATACAATTATTAGTTCGTAAATAACCGTCGGGGTTGGCGCAAAAAAACGGATTCGCCTAAATGCATTGCATCGCGTATTTCCATTCCGAGCCGCAATAGACTTGGAAATCGTCGGCCCAATTAATTTGACCGAAATTATTACTACGCGGTATTGATGTTTTTCGGGGCAATTAATTGCGTAATGCTTCGAGCGATTGCGCCGGGGTGAGAGGCAGGGGGAGACAAAACGTCGAAACGGGGGTTACGAAAACGTAAAGCATACCGTAATTAAAATGGCGCGCGGGGGTCGTCGGCGCGTTTTTAATATTATATTTTAATAAACGCGAGAGCATTTTCACGCGACGCCCGCAGTTTACCTTCGGCGTTGAATATGAACCATTTTTGTGGACAAAAAGGGGTTTCTCCATTTGTTTTTATTAGTGCGTCATGCACGACGCAGATCGGATTTACCTTCCTCCCTGCATTTTTCCGCCATCTCTGTCGCTCGCGCCGCATTTTTCCCCCGCGCACACTCTCCCGGGGAATAGTAAAATGGTGAACTGATGAAAAGTTGCGCGCATAATATGATATATAATAATCCATTCATTTTGCCCGTGTGAATGCAGTCGATTAAAAACGGCACCGTTATATACATTCGACAATAATTTACGTCCAAATTACTTCGCGCGCTCGTCGTTTTCGACCGCGCAAATTTTTTCCCTTTGTTAATTGTACAATTTTCGCTCGTGAGCTCTTTTAGGGGTGTTCTGAAACGGAACCGAATTTTATTCGGAAGATTAGTGGCTGTGCACTTTTTTGCGATCTTAATAAGGGCGGAGTTGCACGCGATTTTGTTTGATTATTGTCGTTGGCTGTTAATGATGCGCCAGTGGCTGTTTGCAAATGATTTCAAGTCGCGCGAAAAGTCAATGAATTCGAAGGCAAACACGCCTGTGGGGAAATGTTCGAATGTTGAATTGCGAGTCGTGGAATTTGATTTGAGAGTTCGGCTGGACATTTTGAAGGTCAATGTTTGGAGTTTAAATGTGCAGACATTTTTTAATATGAATGGTAAATGTCAAGTTGGAATTCTGAAATTCATGTTCATCGCGTTTCAAAGTATTGTAGTCTATTTATGTAGGCTGAGAAAAAAGCCATTCAAAATTTCTTATACATAACATAGTGACATTCCACTTTTAAAGTCGCTTTGTAGCCGATACATGTTTTTCGACTTTTTTGTAAGGGTCCCTTTGAACTATTGCCATTTAGAAAATGGCATTGAGGAAGTCAACCAATTTGATTTAACTGCAAATTTATTGTCATGTAGCTGAGGAAGCTCCTTTTTTTCAAGGTTGCAAGAAGCTCTCCTTTCTCTCCTCCTCTCAGAAACGTTTTTAACGCTCAAAAACAGTTTAAAAATGTTAAAAATTGCATTAAATACTAAACTTTACACTGCGTCCTCAAAAAGTGCGTCGCGAAATAATCATTACAAGTCTCGGCGGTCCATACAAAGCGACCGTTGCCAGCTAGAATGTGACGTGAAGTGTAAACGCGGAGGACCTTTGTTAGTCCCTGCACACGTTGACTCTCCAGGTGCCGCATCAGCTGGTTAATTTAGACGTACGAGTGCTTCGCGGCGTGTTTTTTGACGTGATTACCTCATTAGCGCGGATTTGGCTGCGTTATTCTAAGCCCCGCGTGGCAGCGTCAACATTTCCAGCGTTTTAACGGATTCACCCATGGTGGGACGGCAAAAATATTTTCGGTTCGGATCGAAAATGTCGAGCAAGTGCAAAATTAAAATGTCCCAACTGTTATAACAAAAGTAGAATTGCGGCGAATATGTGGCAAAACTGCTCGCATTAGTTTACTTGCACGAGCAAATCAAATTTTCACAAATAAGTACGATCAGACATCAATTGGAACATTGGCGACTTATTATTATTGCCAGATTTGTGTAATAAGTCCCAACAAAACCAACATAGATACAGAAAAAGAATCTTGGACACTAACCACCGGCTACCAATACTGAGCCAGTACTGATTTTTCCGCCTGAAAAGCGAAGGGAATTATTATTATTCATTGAATTTAAAGTTCTTGAGAACTAACGCGAAAGCGTCAAATTAAAACAAAAAACAATTCCCGAGAGAGGCGCCATCTTGGTTGCGCCATGTTTTTAATAGAAATTCAAGATCCTTGTAGATCGGGCGGTTTTAGTCGTGAAAAGTGTGGTTTCATGCAGATATCTTTCATTAAAGTAAATGGACTTCGGCAAAACGTAAAATGTTTTTTTCAAGCCGCCATTGTTAAAGATTCATCGGTTCGACCATTGTTTCGGCTGAATGGCGGGCGTTTTTGTGCGAGCGTATCTTTCAGGTAAAAGATTTCAATATTTGGACCATTGGGGTTTCGGCTTTGATTAGCATTGGTACCTTCGCTCGGCGCTGTTGGCGTCTGTATCACGCTTTTTTGAAGTGCAACTTTTTCGCGAAATACCGACTTTCATTTTGTGTTTCAAACCGCCAGCTAATTTGACGGCACTATATGTCGAAATCAAATTTCCTTTTCGAAATGTTCATTTCGAAACAAAATAACGAAACGCCCTGCTGGGATGGACCATTTTTCTTCCTGGTTTCGATGCTGTTTCTCTTCCACCCCAAAACAGCGAATTATTGCAAAGCCGAAATAAAACCAGTGCTGTAATTATGATACCGGGGGAATATCGAAAATGATATTTGCTGGTTGCACGTGTAAATCATTTGCGCGGGCGAACGCGCGCCGCCGCGAATTATTAATTTCGCATTATTTCCAAACGGATCCAGCATTTGATACAGTGACGTTATACGTTTCGTGCGGCGTGTGATCATCGCCCGAGGCTACGTAATATCACGTAACGCGTGCGATTTTTACTTGATTCTGTTTTTTTTATGCCCCCCAATCACACGATTAAATCAGCCCGATTCAATTATTCTGAGCAAATAAGAACTGCCACGAATTAAATTCTCATTGTTTTTTGCAGATTCGATGGTGCCGGTGATCCTGTGCCTTTTGATCGAGAAGGGATTGGCGATGGTACGTATAGTAACGCTATTCCCATTTTCATGATCGAAATTTCAAAATAAGTGGATGAGGAT
Organism: Ceratoteleas bidentatus; assembly: GCA_022817645.1. Lineage (NCBI taxonomy): Eukaryota > Metazoa > Arthropoda > Insecta > Hymenoptera > Scelionidae > Ceratoteleas > Ceratoteleas bidentatus. The sequence continues at coordinate 12,296 of JABFPB010003396.1, forward strand.
TTTTTCACGTCGGAAAAGATTAGGGCGATGTTTATCAGGAGGATAATGATGGAGAATGGGTTGTTTCAAATTTCAATCGACAAATTTGAAGACGATAAATGGAGATGATTACGGCAAACCACTTTTTTATCGTGTAAACAGAACATGTGAATTTGGTTTAAAATGGAAACAGATAGAATATAATTTATTTTTTAAGGCAGATACATTTTGTGTTATTTAATTTCAAACATTTTTGGAATTCGGTTTGATTGTGATATTTTTGTAGATGTGAATGTTAAATGTTTACCGAGAGGAATTCTGTATTGAATTAGCATATATTTCTGTCGATATCATACGAAAATTTGTTGTACCGACGTAGATCATGTAAAAATAATATAAATTCTTGCTGATTATGCAAGCCATTTCTGTGATGAATTTTAGTTCAGAGTTTCATTTTCTGTACTTTGACTGCCAACGTTAAATGATTACGTAAATCACTAATTCGAAAAGATGATAATCGTTAAGAAACATACAAATTTGGCGTACATTTTTCAATAAAATTCAGTCACTAAATGAATACAATTTGAGTCTTGTTATATATTCAAATACATTGTTGTGTTAATAAATTAATGTAGAAATATTTTACAAATTATTTCTACACAAAATAAAAATTACAATTTTACAAATTGCATCGAATATTTCGCTGAAAGTAATGAAAATTTACTGTAATTCTCTGAATTCCTAAATATTTATGTAAAATTGTATAGAAATTCAGTAAATGCGCAATATAAATTACGCAAATTTTCAAGAGAGTTAAAAATGTTAGACTCGATCGAATAAATATTTTTATTCGATCGAGAATTTTCTAAGATCTTTTAGATCCATTAGTTTACGTTTGGATCTTTGAACAATATCAAAATGACTGTCACTTAACCTAAACTTCGAATACAAAAATTGTTTCATGCTAAGTTTTTTATTTTTCATTTGTTTCTCAGTTCTTTTGTTTCAATAATCTAATATGAATTAATCAGCTGTTATTATTATGAGCTAGGTCTACAGATATAATTTAGTTGACGATTCAAGATTTTATTGAATCAAGTTGTAACCGTAATGTTTATTTGTACAAATAATAATTCATTATCAATCTTGCTCAAAACAAATTCACCGTCTTTGCAAGATCACGTTTTAAATGCGCGGATCGATTTAAATATTTGAAATCCAATTGCGTCTCCCCAGAACAAAAATAAGTTCCGAATGCAAGTTCAACAACGCTAAAATATCTTAGACGGAAAGCTCCCCCGTTATCGTTCTAAAGTTCTACGCTTTTCAAACCACAATAATGCCAAATGTGTAAAATTTTGTGAAAACGTTAATTAAGAAATTTACTTGTATTATTTATTCGTATAAATATCGTTGAACTATTATATTACAATTAATTACTAAAAGTGATTTGTCATGACAATCCTCTAATGCTACTACTTATTTACGTATTAATTATTATCCAGCTAAGATTGATTACTTAGACGCCATTTGTAGACTCTACTGACAACCAGAAATTAAGAAGCTCATAATTTTTATATTCAAACAAAATATTATTTCATTTACACCCGAATACAATTATTAATCGGAACTGCCTCGACATTTGTACAAATTTTATGCAAAACTTTATGCAAATCTGACATCAAAAGTAGTTGTACATTTGTGCAAATGTTATGCTGATGTTATTCTTGCACGAATTTGCATCAAGTCTGCATAAATCGTGGTTATTAGTTCTAAAGAATCTAAACTCAACATTTTTTCACTAAGAAACAATCATTATTTTTACCACGTTAACTCATTTCGTTTGTAAAATAAACCCAAAAACCCCTCCTAACCCAAATAGGATATCTCGCGCGATTTCAGCGTCATTTCGCTCTTGTGCGTAATTATTATAATAAATCGCGTTTACAAGCCATTGCATAGTTAATGCAAAGATGAGACGCGGCCGCTTTTGTGGACCGAACGCGCCCGGCGAAACGTCGCTTCGTTTCGCGGCGCGCATTGTGTGTTTATGAAAGGCACATTTGCGAATTCGCGTTAAATTGAAACAAATTGCATCGCGGCCGATATATTGCGCGGTAATTAACAATTTAGCCGGAATCGCGTTTGGCTTTGGCCGCCGAAAAAAGGGCCGTAATCCCGGTCCTTCTAATTACCGTAATGCACGCGCTCAAATCGCAATGCAATTTTAACGCAGTTTTCTAATTAACAGCGTCGATCGATCGACTCGACACGTCCACTGCGTTAACCCACCGGTGATCGCGGATTTGTAACGCGCGGCGCCATCGAATTGATCATATTTGGCGCGGTCCGGGGTCGAATTTATTAATCAACGAAAACTCCGGCTCGAAGGACTACTAAGGGCAAATTGCTGTTCCACGGTTAGAAATTAGCGATGCGCTCGCTAACGTGCAAATTCTGTCGGCAAATAAGCGCGGCGGCTCCGCGTGTGCCAATGGAAACTCCACACAGCCGTTTGAATGCGCCGAGTATCGGTTTCCGAAATACATAAATGCATTTCGCCATTTTCAAACGGAGTCTGCCCGTAACACGTTTACTAGTTTCTACGAACAAAATTCGATTTCAGGGGAAAACAGCTCGATCGGGACTTGACATCGGACGCAAAATTTTTGAATAAGATTCTTTTTGCGCGCAACTAAATAGACGTGGACCTTTTCGACATCTTCAGTCCGAAAGCTTTACATGCGCGATTATCTCCGTCGACAAACGTGCCATTCATTTTGCGTGCGTTTCCGTAGGGTTTCCGAGCTTTTTTCCATTAGATTGGAAATGCCATGAAATATTTCCGTTCGATTTTACGTGCCGGTCGTCTGCCGAACGAAAATATCGAGCGTTTTCGAAGTGGTTACATTTAAATCCGCGACATATTTTTGACATTTGTCATCGACCGTCGTTGAAATAATAAAAGCGCGGGCGCGTTTTTGCGCGACGCTTTTTTCGTTAATTCGCCAGGCGAGCGAAATTATTTTATTGCATTTTTCAGAGAGCCTGCCAAGGTTGGCGCATCGCGCAAAAGTCGTTCGCGCCGAACGACTAATGAAGTTGTTCGCGCCGCAGGACGTTTTTACAAACATCGTAATTGATTCGCGAGTGTAAATTTCAATGCCCGCGCGACATCGGAATTATTTATTCGGCTTTTAATTCGCGCCGATGAAAATTTATGACATTTTTCGTCGGGCTAATGTAATTTACGGCCGCCCGTCCGTTTTGTCATTCATTGTTTCCGCATTGTGATACTCGCAATTTTATATGTAAATTGTTTCGGGCGATAATATTTTGAAATATTAACTCCCCGGGGTGTCGGTAGCGGAAAATTAGACGCCAAAATCGGAGCCCTTTGTTTCCTCGAGTTTTTTCAAACCCGAACTGATCAAATTTGCAATTGTTCGACGAATAAAGCGTTTCGTTGTATTGAATTTCAACCATTTTTCCACTTTCTATTCTTTCTCTTTGCACTTACGGTTATAATGTTTTACGTTTGCCGGTGTTCCCTGTTAATTGCTTGTACATAAAATGTCCGTATACACAATGTGAATCACTTGTCCACAAAACATATCCGCAATGACTGAAATCATCTATCCAATTTAATCCGTTTCTATGAGTCTCTTTGTTTTAACAGCCCGGAAGCGATTGAAAAGCTGGGTCCAAAAATTGAAACCAAACGCGAAACCAGGCAATTAATTTCGCCGGTTAATCGGCGCCGCGCAGCGTTAACCAGGATGCGAAATAATTTAACGTACCGGGCGTTCAATTACCCATTCGCAATGTTAAATAAAACAGCCAGGGCCCGCGGGCGTAAAAGAAAAGAAAACACTCCTTTGCTCGTAAAATGATAATTCTACGGCAGTACACACTGCACTCGCGCATGAATGTTTGACTTGGTCAATTTAGCAAACGCGATTCCGAATTAATGCGGTATTCTTTTATGCAGTGTAATTCGGTCAAGCGCATTGTAAATATTTGATCCGCAGTATCAGCGAACAACGAATCAAGTGACCGACTGCGCCACCGTACAATCGCGCGGTTACAACCGCCGCAATAGTGCGTGGCCGGAGTATTTCATAATTATTTCCTGGCCCGAAAGCACTAATGTTTCGCTGTCACACGATCGCGCGGGCACAATCAAACGGCCGCCGAATTTCCTGCAAACCGAATTATCGCGTAATAAATTGCGTGCCACGCGTTGCCATATATTTGCGACGTTTTTGTGGAATTAGACGCGCCCGCTCACTCATGGCTTTTGTTTGTTCTAGGATATGATTGCTAATGGACCCGGCATGGTATTCCACGTTGTCAACCTGATCGTCATGATCCTCATGCCGATGGTCGTGATCCACGTTAAAGGGCCCGCGTTCAGTTTGAGTAAGTATGGGGGCCCTTGTTGAAATCAAATCTCTGAAAATCTCTGAGAAGTGCTCTGAAAACCTCTACAAATCTCTGAAAATCTCTGAAAACCTCCGAAACCTATCAAAATTCTGAAAAAGATTTGACTGTCATAGTTTTTCAGACAATTTCAGAGGTTTTAAGAGATTTTCAGAGGTATTCAGTCATTTTCACCACTGACTCGAAACGAGTCAGTGGTTTTCACTTTTCTCAGAGTAGAGTCTGGCAATAGTCTGGTAAACGATCCTAAGCCAGACTATTGCTAGACAAAAAAGAGTCTAATCGGAGTCTGGCAATAGTCTGGATACAGTCTGGATGTAATCTGGCAATACGCCAACCCATTTCAATTTAGTACGACCGCTGCGCCATGTGACCCAAGTAAAAATTGGACTAGTTTTTCGCAAGTTTTTCAAGGCGCTGTCAAGGCTGTGACGAGGCGGGCTAGTCTAGACAAAACTGGTTAGAAACTGGCGAGGCACTGGGCAGTAAAAACTAGAC
>JABFPB010003397.1:0-17211 GCA_022817645.1 Ceratoteleas bidentatus
ATTCGCTGTTGTCTCAACAGCGATTTCAGTTACCGTTCTAGACCGAGATTGTTGTTGGTTTAATGGCATTTTTTCTCCCCGTGTGCAACTGAAATCTCATGTATGATCTTGTATAAAGCTTTAACAATGAAGAGTATCAAGACATACCATTATGAAGAAAAAACTAATATAATTTCGTGAAAAAGTAATATTGATCACATTCTGATCATAAAATGATATTATCCCTCGCCATCATTTTATGATTCCGTTACTGAGACTTTTTTTCCAGAAGTTAATACAAAGGTATCATAAACTTTTTTTTTCTTTGCCCGCCCTTCCCTAAGTAAAATACAACACCAAAGATGCGGATTCTCCAATTACCAATAATGCATGTTACGTCGATTCACTTGCCTACGATTCATAAAAGATTACTTATCAGAGAACAGTACCTGTGACATGAAGTCCTCATTGGCTGTTAGTTGTATCTACACAGAGAAAAAAATTTAGCTGCAAATTTTTTAAAAAATTAAAAAAATTTTGCTTTGTCGACCAAAGCAGCTACAGCTTTGGTCGACAAAGCAGACGCTCTTCAGCCACCAGCACCACTTAACCTAAGCAGTGACTGTTACAGAGCAATGCAGTAACTGCTAGGTTAATGCAATGACAGCTGAACATCTCAGCGGTGGCTATTATAGAACATAGCAGTATCTGCTAGGCTCCTGTAACACAGGCCGTGCTGGGCTGAAATTAGCAAATACTGCTAAACTTTTTTCTCCATGTAATAGCAGAAGTTCAAGCAAGTCATCGGGGGGGGGGGGAGGAGTTCTTGCTAGCTAATTAATTCCAACTAACGTTGCTAGTTGGAATTAAGAAAATAAAGTGAAAACTGAGCACGCTGCAACTGATTTTTATAAAACTCTGAGTTCATCAAATAGAGCAGCGCTGTCGGCGCTTCTTTTTCTTCTTCCATAGGACAACCTCCCCCCCTTTTTTATGTTTTCGATTTGATAGATAATTATCGAGGAAAACTAATGTTTAACGATTTTTTGCTTATTTTGATTTATGTCGATTACAGCGCCATATAACACGAAACGAAAAAAAACATTAAATACAAAAGTTAATACAAAATTTAGATGTAATCGGGAAATTTCCCAAACGTATTTCGGGTTTTCCCGAAATGTGTTGGATTTTCTCAAACCTACTGAGAAATTTACTAAACGTTTCGTTAGTAATAAAATCGAAATTTCTTCGAAAAAATCGAAATGTCCGAATAAATTTCGAAAATTTCCCAAAGAAAAAAAATTCTTGGTTTCGATTTGGTTGACAATTTTCCTACATTAATTCGGAAATTCCATAATCAGTGTTTTGCATATATGAGTATATTGGAAATGTTCGTAAATAATTGAGAAATTTCCGAATTGAATTAGAACAATTCCCAACTAAAAAATAATAGCTTTAATTAATGTATAAATAACTACAGTAAGGCAAAATAAAATAAAAAATATAAAAATACAAAAATCTATACACTCTAAAAAATGATCATCTTACCTTAAGAATATATTCCGATAAAGTCATCCATGTACCGAAACAATGATTTCCACTGACGGTTAGACGATTTGTATATCCATAACCTAACTTCCGATCATGGTAGCCAGAATCCGGTTACCGTAACCGGAATTCCTCTCACGCGATATTTGATCGGATTTTCCGGATATGGTTGCCGGATTCCGTCCATAGTATATTATAAGTTCGGAGGGTTTAATGGGGGCACTTCGACCTGAAGATCTTTTGTGCCATAGTAACTGGTGTAGATTTTGTATACCTAATATTTTTGGGAATATTCCTAATTGTATTGCAAAAATTCCAGATACAGTGAGACCTCCGAATATTGACTATTTTCTATCCTTTGTTTGCATAAGCCTGCCATAAGAGGGACAGAGATGCATAAGACCACTATTCGAAGGTCCGACTGTTTATTACGTAATTATTTCTTTTTCGAAACTGCACTGTGAATAAAGCAGGTAGTTATAACTAGACCGACTGGATGATATTAGGTTTATCAAGTTTCGTCCACTTGTGAAAACCTAATTCCTTTGTTATAGGAGTCCTGGTTGCCTTAACTAGGCTAGGGTGGTTGAACTTCAAATCAACCATAATTAGTATATATAGTATATCGATAGCCCGACTAGGTCCGGGCCGGGTACTTACCGGGCGTGCCGACCTGGCTTGCCATGCGAAAATCCGCCTGGGCCCCGGCCGGCTTCTCACCGGGCAGCCCCGGCCTGGCTGCCTTACGAAAACCAACCTGGGTCCCCACTGGGTTCTCACGGGTTAGCCCCAGCCGGGCGTGCCATGCGAAAACTTCACGGGGCCCCGGCCAGGCTCTCACCGGGCAGCCTCGGCCTGGCTACCTTACGACAACCCGTCCGGGCCCCGGCTGGGATCTCACCGGGCAGCCCCAGCCGGGCTACCTTACGACAAGCTGCCTGAGCCCCGGCTAGGTTCTCACGGGGCAGCCCCGGCCGGGATCTCACCGGTCAGCCCCGGCCGGGCCGGCATAGTGGAAACCTCACGGGGCCCCGAACGGGTTCTCACCGGGCAGCCCCGGCCTGGCTGCCTTATAAAATCCCGCCTGGGCCCCGGCTGGGTTCTCACCGGACAGTCCCAGCCGGGCGTGCCTAGTGAAAACCTCACGGAGTAGCCCAGGCCGTGCGTGCCTAGTGAAACCTCACGAGGTCCCGGTCGAGTTCTCACCGATTGACCCCGGCCCGGCGCATTTGTTCATAATATACTTATAAACGGCGAAGTATATATCAGCGTGACAGCTCGGGGCCAAGGCGTCAGTGCAGCGGCAGGTCGGATCTTGAAGCAAGGGTTCGATTCTCGGTGTCAACGAAGCAGTTTTTCACAATGTTAAGAGATTTGTTCATTAATAATAAGTTGACCGGGGCAAATTGGCCGGGCCCCGCTCGGGGAAAGTTGGCCGGGGCCTACTGGATCGAACGTTACATCCAGGCCGCAGTCCGGCAGGGCATACCACACAGCGCCCCGGTGATTTCCCAGGACATCCCCGGCTGGGCCCCAGTCAAAACGTCGCTGAAATTTCTAATTGGGATGCTAGATTGTATCATACATGACTGACACTTTAATCGTTACGATCTAATTACCATAGATTAGAATAAGGCACATTTAGTGTAGAATGAATTGTGCACTGAAATTTTAAATTAATTTACATTACAGTACGAAAAGCCATGCGAATGTTGGAAACTGTGATTCATGATGTGTTATGTTATCAACACAGCACAAAACCTCGTTCGAAGTTCCCTGTCGGTATAACCTTTTCCTGCCTACCTCTAAATTTAATATCCATCCATACCTGCAAGAAAGAACACTCGTTTCAGGTAATAAGAACCAAATCTCTTTACCTGCTTTGTTACTCTTTTCCGCTCGTCAAATGATCCAAAAATGAACCAAAAATATCCGCTTGGAAAATATGGACCTGTTTGAACCTCGAACAAAAGCACGGGCCGACGTGTCGCTATCGTTGAGTTAAGCCGCGGAAATATCGCTAAAATTTGTCAACGTTTATTAATAGGCCGTGTAGCCTCGCGAAAGGCGAATCCCGTCGAGTGGCGCGGAATTCATTGAAAATTCGGCGCGTTTGAACTCGGCCGCCGCGGACGAATAAGACGACAGACGGCTCGCGCGGCGAAGAAGGAAGAAGAACCGAGGCAGATTTGAAAATAATACCGCGAACGGAAGCAACAAATAATGGCGCGAGGTGTGGACGCAAACCACGCGTGTCGCATCATACACGTCGCGGGCCGTGCATGTGTGCGGACGCGCCCCATATAATCCCGGCGATGCTTCTCGGCTCTCCCTCCGCCTCGGAGATCACGCTTGATCCAAAGCAAAGAGCGTCACCGACGAGCGTCATTGTATCACATTGTCGGATTCTCGCGCGCGCGTCCAAGACAAACTAAACGCTCTGCGCCGCATTGACGATTTATCGCGCTGACACGTGTCCGATTCTTGTTCTGCTTCGACCGAATAATGGCGCGTATTTATTCTTAAATCACATGATTTAAGGTGCCTCGAGCTCGAGGGTCTCGTTGCTCCATTGTTTCGCTTTCTTTCAGCTTCATTGTTTTGCCGCTGTTGCTTCTTTTGCGACAAATTAGAGTTTTGACGTTTGCGTGAAGAATGCGAACGGTTTTTATGAAGATATGATGAATCAAGAGAATAAGTCCCGCATGATTTAGTGTCTCGAGGCGGAAAGAAGCGCGCCTTGAAGTGATTCTGGGATGTAGTCACGAAGTTGATGACTTTTAGGTTTGTGGTGGAATATTTATGGACCGGAATGAAGTTGTGATTTTTTAATCAGTGCTATCGGATTTAACAATTCCGTTTCCATTTTGAAGAACTAAAAGAGCTTAAATAGCACACCTTATGTCTGCGATGTATACAGAACATTTTTTGGATTATTTCAAATGCGCCGGGAGTATTAACAAATATTATCTCAATCAATATTATTCGAAACTTACAATATTGTTTGTTTAGTACATTATATTAAATATTTTGGTTGATTAGACCATCATTTTTGTGTGTACTAAGGTTGGTATGTCTTTAAATGATTGGCTTTATTGAAAAATACTAATTAATATAAAAAGGCAACTTGTTTCTATCAGTTTTAACTCGGAAAGTCGCTTGTAACCGAAAATCCTAATGGGAGAAATGGAGGCAGCAAAGTTGAATAACGTGCGCTGAGAATCAATGATGCTCCGAAGGGACTTCAGATCTTGCCTGAACCAAAACTTGTATAAAAGAAAGGGGCAGTTTTCTTTTACATAAGCAGCCACACTGAACTGAATACCTGCGTGTTAATTTCCGTCCAAAACCAGAAAATATTTAGTTCCAGAAAAGTGTTAAACTGCACCACGCAATTAAATTTAAAGCAGAATTGTGTTTTCAAAATATTCTTATTTACTCTCTTAAGGTATCCTTATAGGCTATCGACGTATCTCCAAAAACAATGAGTCAGACAAAGGGAGACAATACTTGTGTTTGGCTGTTCGAACAAGGATACGCGGATGTCATTAATCAATAGTAAAGGACCATAATAATAGGATTCTATATAATTACAACAGAAATTCATACATTTATTTCTATAAAAGTTATACAAATGTGAATATAAATATAATTTGCATATTTCCCGGCCCCAGTAAACGCATGCGCACGCCTAGTTCCAGCTCACGACGTTGCCAAGTTAATGCGCGCATCCGAGTGGATTCATTGAATTCGTTCAGGAATCGCATATTTCAATTGCGTATATCTCAAAAAATGTACAGCTGAATCTCTTCATTTTTAATGTACCAATGGTTTTTGAGTGTCTTTTTCATATATTAGTTTTGTAAACAAATTGTCAATACCACTTCGCCGTAATTAAATAAAATATCGCAGTTGTTTAAAGTTAGTCTATCCTTTCCTATTCTTCCCTTCATGTTAAGCTTTGAAACTTTGAAATTTAAAATCTCGAGTATAGTATAGCTGAGTAAGCTGAAATTGTGTAAAATTGTAAATAAAGACTTAATACACATTTTATCAAAATTAGATAAAAATTACAAAAAATTATTATAAAATTACAAAAGAATATTTACAAAATATTTACACATTTCGTCCACAATCTTAGCAGTGACACATCCCTAATTTTGTACCACGTGACACGCACAATTCGTACACAGTAAACATTACACAGAGTTTGAGGCTACGGTGTGATTGTACGTAGTGAAAATTCACACCGTGCGGAGTCATTTTGTCTACTGCGCATGCACTGATTCTCTGTTGCTGATTCAACTCTCAAATTTAACTTCGAGCCATTTTTCACACCGATAAAGAGTGGACGTGCTGGGTCTCAATATTGAGTGATTATTTCACTCCCGATAACCTTCATTTCACTCCGGATTTTTTACTGTGTACTAGATGACCTCATTGGATGCTTTTTACGTACGGCGATTCATGGCTTTCCAAGACAAAATGGTGAAAAGTCGATTTTCACAATTTCAATATTAGATTTTTTTGTGAATTGTAAGATTAAAATTCGGATTACATGTCATCCTCATTTTAGTATCGCATAATTTATCATTTGCTTTGTCTCAAATAATCTTCATATTATCACGAATCTACTCTATTGTATTGAAAACCAGAACGAAGTGCAGAACTCTTTTCGAGCTATCATTATACTGTTGACAATTGCACATTGGTGAAATGATTAATGGTGATATGTATCTTAGACATATCGGTAAGTCGCATGTAGGTAGTGCAAAATGGAAAATCACGGCCTTATGACAAAGCCATTAATATTATTCTAGAATCACATTGCATTAAAATCGTGAGTAATCCAATGTGAAAACTAATATGTATATTTTGTAATCAAGTGTAAAGGATTCAAATTACACGCCTTTTCATAATATTTCTTTCAAAGAATTAGCTTACACAAAAATTAGCACTTAAAGTATTTCCCATTTCCATCATAAAGTTTACAGACAATGTGCAAGATCTTCAACTAAATTAATAATTTATTTCCTCTAACAACAGATATTACGATTTCATTGGAGGCATTTCGAATCCGTTAGTCTCGATTGGGAATTCACCTGTTTTCCAGTATCTGGGTTCGAATCTTCATCGCATCTGTTTCGTAAGACAAAAACAGCTCGCGTTAAACAAAATGGCTCCAATTTATCCCCTGAATGCTCTGATAAACGAATACTATAATTTAAATCAATTTAAACGATAAGAGGACGCCGCCGATTATCCGCCATTAATATTTATAACTCTATCAGTTCCTATTTTAACTTTACAATCAACGAGGCAAAAAAGCCGGCTCTAATAGCCCAATCTATCACTCAATCATACCGAACAGCCGTCAGATCCTCCCGATAAGAAATCGCGCAATAATCTATAATGCGATCCGTATCATCTACTTTTCTCCGCCGCGATAAATGATAATTTTCATAAAGAAAAGCTGCTGCAAAGACGGATGTTTTGCCCGCGCGTCTCCTTTCCTGAATGTCAAGTTTAGGTAGCTCGAGGCGGCCTCAAAGAAGGCGGCTCTTATCGCCTTATTAGGGGATACGCACTCATGATACTTTATTGAATGGCCAAGCCTGGTTTCGTTGCTTTATCACAGCCGCGAATCGCCACTCACGCGCTCTTTTATGCTCCTTAGGCGCGCATCTTTTCTCTACACTCCTTTATTACTGAACGTTAAGCAATAAAGTTGTTCCATCAATTAAAGTCATTTCGCGAACACGCTTGAGAAAATTCACAGTAGCGCCGCGCTGTCGTTAGTGTTATTGCTATTCGTTATTTTGAATTAAAAAAGTTATCTATGCGTTGATAGTTGGTGCCTGCTATCAGTTAGTGCCTTTTTATTTTGCGTTGTTAAAATAGTTTGTTTGAAAATATTCTTATAGTCAATCGATAGATTTTTTATAAGAATATTACTAAAAAAAGGACTCAGTTCCTAAAAAATATATGTTTATATAAACTTTTCACCCCGAAATAAAATTATCCAGTTTTCGATTTAATAACAATTCATTTCATTCAATTTTTGGCAACGCATGTAAATAAAAGTCATAATAAAAACAATTATAATAAAATCTACTACATCTTTTCTAACAATCACATAAACACTCAGTAAACTGTACTCAGTAAATCCGAGAAAGATGAAGAAATTGGAAGACAAATAAACAAACTCTGTAACTGAGCCCAGGGCCGTAATTAATGGGTAGTTTGGCGGTCGGGTGGACAGCTGTCTTCTTTTTTCTATTGCGACGGATGGACTCGTCACGAAGCAAACCGGGAAGATACGGAAACTAATGTTCATTCTAGACGCATGTTCAGACGTGCCGGAAAACCCGAGATGAATGACGCAACCCGACAAAATCAATTGAATTCTTATTTGGATCGTTTTCTCAGCGCCAATTAATCTGCCAATGTGCACCGCGTTTTCAACAAGTTTTTCCTCAATCGCTGCGGAACAACGATATAATCTCTGAGGAACCACAAATTGAATGGACAATTAATTGACGGCAAAAAATTCAAAATTTGTTTACAATTGATAATTATTTAAAATAATTATCGAATAAACAAATTATGTTAATTTCTCGACAACAATGAATGCGTAACGCGTACAGCTGTATAATGCAGCGAAAAAGATTAATTGATAAAAATTTGTGACGCCGAATGTATAATTATCTCCACGGATGCTTAGCCACGGCTGCATTAAAAACGTGCCGACTCTAGTTTTTACTGAATTAGCAAACTCATAATAGAGGCCACTACAGCGCCACTTCTGTCAAAAGTGATACAACTGTGAATTGTTCCGAACAGCATTAAATCCCGTCACATGTCATTATGCCACCCGATACTGTAATTAAAATCAGTACACCATCAATTAAATCGTCACACCTACTGTATCCCATTGTAATGCAACTTAAACGATATCGACAAAAAATCGATCATATGCGATTCGAATAAAATTAAGTTTGAGAAAACATATCTCTCTAACAAATATAACAAACGCAGGAATATCGATTTATTTGGTTGATCATTCGGTTTACATTTGAGCGAAAATTGTTCGCGAACGTTCGTTCGGGGAACTTGTAAAATGTTTCATCCGAGCGAGCACGGATATTTTCACTATCGTACGCAACATTGCTGCTTCATAAAAGAGCGATGCGGTGCGCGATGCTTTACCATTTATCATTGCTCGCAGTGTCAATCTTCACCGCATTGATACGTGGTCGCATAGTCGACGTCCTGGCGCTCGACCGACCGACCGTTCACAATGAATCTTCTTTACAATTCCCAACATCATTATATTCCATTATTACACAACCATTAATTCGTTTGAAAGCAAACCTTGTGCTGTTTGTTGTGCATACGCGCTCTCGCCTTTATAAATCATATATATTTATAAAAATTTATCGGTTTTTTGGTTTTCATCAATACACATCACAAATGTACAATTTGTTTTACATTTCAACAACGCGCGAAGGAAGAAAATTCTCAAAATCGTGTTGTTTGTAAATAAAACAATTTAAAAAAAAGATTAAATGTAACCCATGAAAAATGTTAATAAAATATATGAATAAGTAACAGATTTATATGTTAAACTTTTTGATATATGTTAGAGTTATTAATATTTTTATATGAATTTTATATGAATCCAAACTTTTCATATACCGGGTTTGAAATTTTCTTATGCCCTGCACATAGTACTCTTTTTTATACTTTATTTGAAAATATACTACACTTCTTTTTTTCTCCGTGTAGATATCGTCGAAATCGTGTCTTACTGGTTTCTTAAAAAGAACTTAATTATGAACAGATCTTCATTATTCCTATTCTACGACCGGATATCTTTCCCTGTACAAATATTTTGACAGGATTATGATGGCTCTAAACACTCGAAAATCACCTCCAAACAAAGGCAAAAAATCCGTCCATGACGTTTCAATTTTCCAAATCACTTGTTTCCTTTGTAAGCCCGGCTACCTATTACATTCCGTCAATAGTCAAGTACTAATTTCTCGGTCCAAAACGTGCTGTGTAACGCCGGCGTACCTTTTTCTTGACTTTATGGCTCACTTTAACTACGACAAGTTAACACATCAATTCCCAAATTAGGACCCACAGTGCTGCTACCTCAATGTCCCCGCACCATTACCATAATTTGCTATTGCTTCGACCCAGGATTCTGGTATGACTCCAAAAATCCAGCCTCAAATTCTTACATTATAATCTGCCGCGAACCCTGATTTGCAATTGAAATGCAGCCTCAAAATGAACCCGTACAATGTACTGACAGTGCGCGACAAAAACTTGACAGAATCGAACGTACTGTGTGTCATTTCGACAAATTTTTTCGATTGGCCCGTAATTAAGAAGGTTGAGGCAGCGAAGAGTTTGAGGAACGCAATGCTCCACTGGCGCGGCATCAATGCGCAGCGGGAGGCAAAAAAAGATTGACATATATACGGCCGTAAGAAAGACATGTGTTTGAGAATTCAGGCCTCGGGATGGTGCGCGATGCGAGATACGTCACGGACGTGTCACGCACCCGCGTTCCTCGTTCGTACTAATCTCAAGCACTTTCCAGACGAGATCACCGGACTGCCCCCGGAAGATGGCTCAGCACTTTTTGCGCCCCGCCCTTTTGACCGCCCGCAATTATATCTCCACTTTCGCGTGCTTCAGATGCATAAAAGCCAACAAACCTGCTACTTCAACAAACTTCAAACAACTGCGCCATTCATTATGCTTACTCAATCAAAATGATACTCTAAACGTCAACCGCTTATTTACCCCTGGCGCCCAAATTTATGCACTTGCAGTCAATTAAAAGTGATTTAGTGCAATAACTGTTACATAAGTGACGCAACTTTATGTAACCGAAAGATCGGGTATTTATGCGCGCGCCCGTTCTTTATGCTTTTCGAAGCCGGTTGCGAGTAAAAATGACTGCGGTTATTTGGAATTTAACGACACCAATATTTTCGCCGAGAGAAATTGTTTGTGGATTCAAATTCGAAAATAAATTCGACGGGCAAATGCGCGCAAAAAATGGCGCAAACATGCGCGGGGTGTAGTTGAATTTAAAACGGGAATGGCGATACTTATATTCAGGTTTATGCTGGCGGTCGTATTGTTAATCGCTAGGTGACCGTGCGACAGTTGGCATTTCTAACACGGGACTCACAATTTAGGGTTCACGTGCACAAACGCGAGCGTGACAAATTCACAATGATTTCAGTGATATTTAAAATTTTTTAGTACCGCTATAGGTAGGCGTTTTTACAAAACGCGACGGGGAATAAAGAATCGGCGGCAATTATGTGTAAATAGACATAAAAATACCGAGGGAACTAATAATAGAAATTGCTAGGACGTTTTTAAAATCGTGCGAAGTCGCCATTCCGGTTAGAGCAACGAAAATTTGCGTCGGTAAACCAACCGAACAGGAGCCGATTCACACTTGGCAAACAATATAAATCAATTGAACCATAATAGAGCTCAAGCCGTCTGTTTCGTTCGGTATTCCCAATTTTCCCGAATGGTTGTAAATGCCGCCCTCTTGGAACTACCGTTGGCCTTCGTTTCCCTTTTGAGATTGGTCCTGAAAACAGCGGGACCACATATGTCGTATTAGGAGCCGCGTACCATTTCACGCAACAAAGATTCCGAATTTTATCCGCTCTACGAATTAAGGCTGCTGTTCACAAAGACCAAACATTCAAATTAATTACAGTTAACATCAATTGTAGGCACAACAATAACTTTTTCCATTAGGACATTTCCGGGATCCAGTCGTTGGTTTAGTATTTTTATGTGCGTAATTTTTTTTTCATTAATTGATTTTTTACCGATGTTTTTTGTTACGTGTGCAAAAATACAACATCGCAGTCATCAAAATCCGACCTAGAAAAATAATTGACGGCTGCCGAATCTGCTTTAGCCGGCACCCTCATACTTAGTTTCCCCGCTAGATTATTATTTATCATCGGCATCTCGGCTATAGGTAGTGTGTCCGTACGTGAATGCTCAGCCTTAAATCGGACATATCAAAATTCATTAATCATTACTTCTTTCAAGGACCATTTTACTACACCGAACTTAAACTAGTACTGCGAGCTATTATTTTCACGTCCCGATTCGAATAATTATTCCGATTTAGCTTGGGTTGTCAGCAAGCGGATATCTTCTTTTGCTGGATGACAAATATGCTTAATTAACTACTGCATAATAAATGCATGATATTATGTAATGGGTATTGTGAGGTTACCGTTACTCGTATAGGTTTGCAGTTCAACAACAATCAACTCATATTTTAAATATTTGTACAACAAACAACAATCAACTCATATTTTAAATAATTGTACAAACAATTTATAATAACAATTATAAATAAACAGTTTAGATTTGTATTCGCTAAAACTGATACATAATTTTCATACTATGTTACATGGATTAGTGAAAAAGTCAAGCACAGAATTTCATTCAAGTGTCGAACTGAAAAGGTTGACTCGATAATGACGTCATTGCTTGATACATTCAAAGGAAGAATTTCTGGTCGTAAGATTTGGAAAACCGTTTGGAACGCCTAGGTTGAGGGTTATATAGTGGGGTGTGAATTGCCGCGCAGCTGTATGTATTGTTAGACAGTAAGATGGCCAAGAACACAGTGCACGATATACTTTTTGTTCCTCCCAGACGCAACATTTTACAGTTCTTAAAATTAGACTACAAAGCGCGTACGAGTGATATAAAATTGTGGAAATTTAATTTTAATTGTGATGTGAATGAACAAAGTTTTTATTTAGTTGAACAGTGCTTTTTACTTCGAAGTGCATTCAGGAAAGTGCTACATAACCTATAATTTTATAAGGTGGATATTAATGTAATAAATTCATTTCCAAATGCAAACTACGTGGAAAGAAATTAATGTGCGATAAGGTGAAAATCATCTAAATCCTTTGTAGCAAGTAACAAGCAATTTTAATACGTAAATATTAGATTAGTATTACAATTTGAATTTACAGTGGATACGAGATTTAGTAATTTTATATCGCACATAAAATAGAATATTTAAAGAATTAGTTTATACAAAACTAAGTTGTTTTACATAATGATTTTATGTAATATTTGGAAATGCGTATTATAACTACAAATATAACTTGACAGACGCAGTAAATACAAATGTGAATAAAGCTGATATTGTGGATGTAGAATTTACGGAGATGAAAATATTCGTTTTATTGTCAACTAACCATTGTTCATTAACTATTATTGTCAAGCTGTTCAGTTTATTAAGAAACTACTGAACATTTTCTGTTTACAATAGAAACATATATGATAGTAGTTGAAGATTAATACATTTGCACATCTATAACATTTTTCCAAAATATATTTCATACATAATTTATCTCAAAGCTATGTAAAAACAAAAAATGTCCCTTTTACAAGAAAGTTATTTACGGTTAATGTTGTTGGGTTTCAACATTATCTGAAATTTTAGAACAGCATTTCAATCTGAAATGTGAAAGTTTGGGTTAACCATTTGAAATGTGAGAACTGGAAAATCTTGGTCCGAACTTTCTGACATGGTGAAAAACGGGGCCATATCTCATCATTTTAACATTCTGTTTTTGTGCACTGGTATTTTTGTATAATTCTTGTGGATATTAATTTACAAACACATTTATATAAATTGCGTACGTGTAAAGTAAGAAAATACTTAAGTTTACTAATTGTGGTAATTCGGAACGTAAGTAGAAACATTGGTATACAACTAAAATAAAAATACATATTTCTAATTAAAATTATCTTAAATTAATTTAATTCCCTTACCGTTTCTTGCATTATTAATTATTATCGTTATTTAAGATGTTTATGAATCATATAAATAATTTCATTCTCATATAATTTGTAATTATTAATATTCTAATTCATATATTTGTGAAAACGTAACATTATTTTTATGCAAAATATTTATACTTAATGCAGCGAAATCGTTTCATTTGCGGAAAATAAAAATATAGTTTTATATATAATCTTCATTGGTAACAGATTGAATTTCTGCAATCGAAAAAAGGTTACTGTTAAATCATCCTAAGTTTTAGTAGCTTCAGTTTTTTTGGTCATACATTTTTTGTATTCACTCAGCACACCATTTTTCTCGCAGGGGTGACAAATACTCTCGACCGAAAAACCTTTAAGGCTGAAGAATATTATAATCTTATTTGTTTAAGGAACATGAACATATGCAAAAAAAATGTATAATCGAATTTATAATCGGTTAAACAATTAGTGTAAAAATATTAAAGTAACCACGTATATTTGAACGAGAATATATTAATAATAAATGGAAATAACAATGTTATTTCATTTATAAAATTAAATCCATTTAATTAAATCGTAAATTTAAATTAAAATTATTTCAATGGTAAGTTCAAATTATAAAATTAAATATTTTATAATATTTAGTCACTTATATAATTGAACATCAAATTTAATAAATTTTCAAAAAAATCATAAATTCTATTATGCTATTGCAAATTTGAATAAACAATGCTCCAAATCAGTTAGAAAATAACTACGACGGATAAATTCAAGAATCTCGAAACACTCCAACATGAAATTACTTTTAAAATTAATTGCCTTACTGGCATTTCACTCTTGTTTTTGGGTTCAAAATAATTGAAATCGATCGCGAGATACATGAAGAAATGATAGACGTTCAAAAATGGCTGTATTTGTGTGCATAGAAGGGTATGCTATAGAAAATGGCAACATTGGCAATGGGAGCATATTCCTGGGTTTCAGGGGTTGGATGAAGAGGGCGAGGGTCGATATTGTACTTGACAGATAGTTTCCCATAGCTCCAGTAATCCATCATGGCCGGCACGCGGAGACGTGTAAGTTTTTCTACAGTGCGTCTTAAGCAATTGAACCCAATTGAATTTCATTAAAGTATTTGTACAATTTTTAAATATCTATTCCTACTTAGACGTAATTGCTCAAAATAGTTTAATCATTTTCCAATACTTTTTATAAAAAGCAATTTATCATCATTGTAGTATAATAATTAGAGCCGTAAAATAAATTAACTTTCATTAATAAATACAAAATTAAAATCTGTACTCCCCAGTGCTGTGCTTATTGTTTTGACGGCTAAGCCGCGAATTTGCGCAATTATATTGTGATAATGAATAATCTTTCGACCTATCAAATGCATTAGCAGGTAGTTTAATTTAAGCATCGCGATAATTTTTCAAGGGCTGTCGTCGAGAGATCAGTCGTAAAACGCTCCCCTTCTTCCGAGCACTTATCCTTCTCCGTCTCTTTGATAGCTACTTCCGCAGTAGTTCATTCTCCGCATTGTAACAAATTTAGCGAGCTTTATTTCGTAAGTCGACGAAGGTACGGCGGCGCACAAACAAAACCGTCATTATTTGTATTGGAAATCAAAACACGGCAAAAGCGGCTCTCGAAGGATCCCGACACCACAGCAATACCATACTGTCTATAATGGGCATCACGGTACCCCTTCTGCATTTCACGACCATTTATCGTAAATGACCCTTGAAAGTATTAAGTAACAAACACGCGTATATGAAGCATTCATCACGGCCTAAATTTCATGTTGACAAATCAATCTTCAAAAATGGTGTTTATAAATTTTCTATGTGACGAAAACAACAGCCTTTAGCAATCACTCAACATCAGTAATTCGATACTTTTGAAGAAGACGAAGTATCATTTGACGTATGCGAAGAAGTTTGGCCACCCGAATAATTTTGTTTGGACATGCCGACAGTTGCAAGTGATTATGATACCAGTCAAGGATGGTCCATTTGGCTGAAGCAAAACTGTCTACTCCATTCATAACATCTATACTAAAATTCCGTAAATAGGAATCCTGCGAATAGCCGTACTTTTCACACGGGAGGTTGACGCTATAAGAAGGTGGAAAGATGCATAAACTATATTGCCCGGAGCAGAGAATATAACAGATACACGTGTCTCAGCGGCTCGCTTTGCGGAGACACGTGATTCATGGAGGTCCCGATATGTTTTTGCAGCCACGACGGCTTTATTAGAAATTCCAATGCAGCCGCGGCAGACTGACACGTAGTCGAATGCGAGGATCGTAAAAGATCGTTCGGCCTAATCATGCGATTTCTTGTGTCCAACGAGTCCGGTTATGTGGCATCAGCGAGATTGCCAGACGGTCTGACGTGATGACTTTGTTCGCCCAAATTCAAACTCGATTAAAGTAAAAACCGATTGACTTGAAGAGCACATTCATCCTCCGTAAAAGGATGGCTTGCATCCCGTTCGGGGACGACGAGACGTCGTCGCAATATGCAATGAAAGAAATTGTCGCGGAAAGTGCAAACACCGGTATTATTTTGTGGTGTGCGACAAGTGTGAAAACACGAAAGATGGCGTTGCAAAAGAAATTTTCTAAGAGTAATTAACATTCTAGACGCGTTCTCAGCGGTGTATTTGATGTCGCATGTCCGAGAATTGCTGTGAGAATTTTCTCATGGAAAGTGGAAGGTTGCATTGATGGCAAAGTTGTGTTATGCCAGCATGATTTTGTAGTAGGACAGCACAAGTATCGCATAAAAATGTGCGATAAAATGTATTGTATTATTACAACACTACTTGTTTTGTAAAATCGATGCCTGAAACACAACGTGTACATAAAAGTAACAAAACCCTTCTGTTGATTCAACAAGTTGTGTGTTTTGAAATGGTTAGTTTTGTTTAATCTTCAAAAGTACCTGTGTTGGAATAAAAGAGACTTGTCTTGTGGATGCATAATAATAGGCTTGTCTTGTACAAAATGTACTTTGTACGATACTTTGTTCGGCAACATAAATCTCGCATTAATAAAAAAAATGTCTTCACCAACAAAACTATTATCTCTAAAGGGTATTCTGTAAACGATTAATTCAATTATGTATTTCATGTGGAAGATGTTGGTTTTATTTCGAATGAGGGACGAATTAGAGAACGGTTATAATTAAAATTTGAAATAATAAGATAAATCGAGCCTACCCTGATAGAAATCAATTTGACATATATAATATATTTATAAAACTCGAATATTATACGATTATATCTATTTTAAATATGAATGTCCATCTAATATATGTATAATATACGTCTTGTTCTATCAGGGTAGTTGTCTTCTCAATAGCACTAGATTCGTATATTGTTCAAGTTTTCTTCAAATTTTTAGAGAATAGTTTACTTAGGTAGAATTATATTTCACTTACCTCCGTCTAAGTCTGAGTGTCTATGTAAATGTGAAACATTTATAACTGGAATACTTGTAACAGCTTTACATGATTGGTTTCGGACAACTTCATTGCCCTAGTAAAAACTGTGATTATGCTGAGATCAGGGCCTCATCAGAATGCCACCTGATCAGAAACTCACTGGGCATACACATCAGGCCCTGACTACCGATGTAACGGTTGATGAGGAATCCTCATCAGACACATATTGTACCGAAAAAAATATAATGACTGAGGCGAGTATTGAACTGTCGGTGCTCAGTTTGTAGTCTGTCTGACTTGTTCCCGAGCTATTGGAACGTTATATGTATGAGTGAATGTGATATGAATATCATACTACCAGGTTATGATGTGGCTTGCC
>JABFPB010003398.1:0-17205 GCA_022817645.1 Ceratoteleas bidentatus
CCATTCATTAATTTTTAGTTTTGATTTGTGAATGTTTGATGAACTGCTCATTGATTTTTAATGTCGTGCAAGTTTTGGCGATAAGTGATGAACTGTTCGTTAATTTTTGATGTTTTTTTTCTCCATGTATCATTCACATATCTTTCTTCTAAAAACACCCTTACGGGGTTTTAACTTCATAAGTGCTTCAGAATAGAACACTTATGAATTTTCACGTTTACGAATATATTGGAGTACAACCTTTATGATATTTTATGCAAAAAAGTTTCATCTAGTAAAACACTTGTGGTGTTTTAATAGATTTAATACTCATAAACACTTTAGAATGGAACACACCGGTTGAATCAATGTTGATTCAACGTTGACTCAACCCTGTGTTCCCTTAGGGTACGACGTTAATATGCACGTATATCAAAATACAATACGTATTTCACATGACTGAATCTTACATAATATAATCATATTAAGTAAGAGACGTTGAACTCTGGCCTAAATTCAGCCTAATCACACCAGTATTTTTTAGTTACTGTCACAAAGTTGCATCCCCCAAAGACATGAATGTCATATTCTTTCCTGACACTTAGACACTTATAAGTGTTGGTTTCCTCCAAAAGATTTAAGACACACTGACAATCTCTGAAAAATGTTCTGAAAATTTGTAAAGATCTCTGAAAATCTTTAAAACATCTGCAAATCTCTTTTCAGAGATAACTCTGAAAATCTCTGAAAAATTGGGACTGACATAGTTTTGAGAGATTTTCAGAGAGATTAAGAGATTTTCAAACATTTACACATTTTCAGAGATTTTCAAAGATATAACTCTGAAAATCTTGTTTTGAGAAGTTTTAAGACATTTTCAGGCATTTTCAGAGGTTTTCAGAGATTTTCAGAACATTTTTCAGACATTTTCAGAGATTTTATTTCTACAAAGGCGTTCCATTCTTTTTTCCTTCTCCCCTTTCTCTCTTTGGTATCTTCAAAAGCCTTTCGACACTAGAAACTCCCAACTGCCTCGAACTTCTCTTCGACGCAAAAAAGCGCGCGTCCTTCTGACCGCGCAGCCTTTTCAGGGAAGCACAAAGTGGCATTGTGCCGCTCGCACGTTAGATTTGCATTCCGTAATTCGCGTGCAAGGTTAACAACGGCGCAATCCTGGGCGCGACATGTTTATTTAAACGATCCGTGCGCGCACGGGAATCGCGACACGCGTGCAGCCTGTTGCCTTAAATGTTACATAAGCGGCGACACGGTCCGTCCTAGCCGTGACAATTGCAGAACAGGTCCAATGCTAAGACGCAATGTTATCTCGGTTGCCTAATCCAATTGTCAATACGAACTTTCTAATTGCAAAAACGGCTGCGCGTCCCGGCGCGTAATTAAACATGCTTTGGGACGCCGTTACTTAACAATGGATGGATTAATACGATGAGAGTTATGCGCGTTGCGTTGGTTTGCGGTATCGGGGGCCGACTCGAGGACGAATTTTAATTATACCGCGCGTTAATTATGAAATTCGTTGGCGAAAATTTTTGCAAAGGCTACTGTTGCGTTGCTGAGAACAGTTCCTGGAGACGGAGTAAATTTTAGGATATGGTAATAGAGGCTTTTGAGGAAATTAAGTGTCGCCTGGGGATGTGATAAAAGTAAATTGTCCACTTGAGAAAAAACGTAAAAATAGACGTCTCAAAATATTGAATAAATTTCAAAGGTTCATTCGGATCAGATTTGTTTTTCCAAACTTAAAAAATTGTTAACATAATTTTGTAAGTTAAATATCCATGTGTTTAAAACCCAATTTTATGTTTTATTAAGTTTTATTAAATTCTCATTTTTGATAAGTTATTATTCATAAATAATGAATAATAATTACTGAAAAGTTGTTTATAACATTTGAAAACCGATTTCAGAGAATTCAATGGGAACAGAAAAATCATATTTATTATACCAAGAAACAATCAAACTAATACTATGGAAATAATAAAACATTAAATTAATGTGATCATATTTTCACTTGACACCCCAAATATACGGCCATTCATAGGGGAACTACCTTAAAGAAACACCAGATTTTTTATTGCACAATTAATTATAATTTTAGCAATTTTAAATACAATATTCTTCTACGTGTGTCAATTACAGTTGTATTGTAATTGACGCTCTCCAATAGTAGGCGTGAGACTGGCAAATGGAATAGAAGGATACTCGGTGATAAGATTACGAACAGTGAAAGCGAATTCTAGGAAAATGGAGGATTTTGAGGGTCTTGGTCTATTGGCATTTGTGGTTTGGGGTGAGATAGATTGGAAAGGGGTAATTTAAATTGAGATCTGCGGTTGGAAACTGTGCAAATGAAGCAAAAAAACACGAAAAGATGAGTTTGACGAATCGGATTTTAAACGAAAAAAATCTATCCATAAAATTTTTTATAAAAAACCCGAAGAAGAAGACAAAATTTGCCACTCTCCATCATAGAACACAGATCAACTTGTCCCTTTCCTAAAAGGTGAATAAAGATGATCATCCGGAGATAATCGCCGACTAAACGAGTATTCAATGCCGCGAAAAAAAGTTTTCGAAATGAAGATCTACTGCTGCAGGTACGAGAGATTCAGCCAAATAATCAAAAGCTAAATCAAATACGTCGAAAGCGTCAAAAGCAGCCATCCAATCCAATGATCATTAGTTGCGCCGGAAAATCCGGCAGAGTGTCGGATATCGCGAGATTCCGAAATTTCATCAGCCCGGCGGATTTCGGTCGGACGTCCGGGCTCATCGGCGATAAATCACGCGACCCACGGACGCCGCAAGGCCATTTAATTTGCCGAGTACTCAAAGTCTTCGGAACAATGATTCGAACACGGCAAACACATTCGACTGCAAACGGTCCGCGCGGTTATCTCGGGCGCATCGGCCAGCGGATACTCGGCGATGAATTATTGATGAGATATAACAACGTCTCCGGCGTGCTGGCGCAATCGAGCAGATTGCGCGAGTTGTGCCTCTTGACGAAGAAAATACATGGCCGAGCACGGCAAAGGTTGTATTAACCCACTTATAAATTAATTCGGCTTAATGTAGCGAAGGGCATTTGTCATTGGTTCCTTCAATGGGGCTCGAGGGGAACGAAATTGGGGATAATTTCAGAAGGAGGAGACTTAAATCTACCAAAATATCCCGGCAAAGACATTGGACACATTTTTTTTAATCTTTCCAATTTTGAAAATTTATAGTAAAGTTAGAAAAAGGGTTGAATTTTTTATGGGTTTAAAGGCAATTCAATTTCTCTAATTTTCGTTTTAATTTTTACAAAATTTTCCAAATTTACAGAATTTAGCTTAGAATTTTTTTCTAAATTTACTAAATTTTAATTTTGAATTTTTTCAAAACTTTCAAAATTTAACTTTGAATGTTTTCAAAATTTTCAAATTTTAATTTTAAATTTTTTCAAAGTTTTAAAATGTAATTTTGAATTTTTTTTAAATTATCAAAATTTGCTTTTTAGTTTTTTATTTGTTAAAGTTTTTGTACTTTTTTTGCAGTTTTCAGTAATTTTTTGGAAAAATTTGGATCTGTTACTCGACTATTGTTATGCTAAACATTTAATGGCCAAAAGCTCGCTACGTACTAATTACTCGAATGTCCGGAAGTGTAAAACTAATTTTATTCAACCCTAGGAAAACGCGAACAAAGGATTCATTAAAATGCAACTTTGACAAGTCTCGCGTGCTAATCCAACGCGAGCCCCCGAAATCTCTAAATGTTTAGACTTAATTCGGACGCGTTTTACGACTTCCCGCGACCAAACCTACCGAAATTGAAACGAATCATATCTCGGATGCGAAAACTAATTAATTCGACGCGAAATTATTCGGCTTAATGAATCCTTTTAACCCTGACTTCAATCCGGCCAGATTGGATAACATAATTCAGTCTCGTCAACTCGAGTCACAGTTCATTTAGAAAACGACTCCACTCTTTCCGAAGAAGCGGATTTGTCCTTCGTCAGCGTCTTCTATAAACAGCTCCCAATCCAGCCCTTAATACATCCAATTTCGGCTAAGTAAAAAATCTGTCTAAAAATAAATAAATCGCATCGATTTTTCAATAGTTTACTCTTCGACAATTCTGATAAACAAGTCTGATAGAGTAATTGTTTATCTTTTCTTGATATATTTTTTATATTACATATTGTTTATAAAATATAGGTTAACTACATTATGCTCTATGTAAGAAACAAAGATTATTTTAAATAAGGATTTATATAATTTTTTGAACAAAATTGTTTCCTAATTAATGATATAGTTCGTACAGTATAGTCTGTAGAGGAGGAAATGCTTTTTTCCTGATACATTCGCGCAAAATTTTAGGTCCTTCGAGCCGGACTGATATCCCTTAATAATCAGAGAATCAATTCAGTCGAGTCGATTCTGAAAAAAATGTTATTTTTTGCAAAAAATCTTAGGATTCCTTACTGAATAATTTTAAATATTAGTATTCAAAATAAAAACAACCAAAATTATTCTGGCTTATTCCAAAGACGACCTCCATCTTCAACACAGTTTTATTCAGACTGCTCACTTCGAACCCTTCCATCTCAGCACAATCCACTTCCCAAATTTAACGAAGTGTACGTACAGCACTTGTACATACATTATACATTTGCTCTATCACTGAACATCCCTTCAAAAACTCACACCCCCGAAATTCGCAGTGCTTGCTTCGACTGCAAATTTTCCTCGACGTTTCACCTCCCCTCCCTCTCGAACTTCTTCATTTATAAATTCCGCTCTCATCGAAGCGAATACCCTCGAAACGACGTCATTCTTGCGATCGATCTTCCCCTTTGAATCTGCCTGCACTGGTTTCGTAGAAAAACACCCCCGCCCCCGACCCCGTCCTTTATTTGACAGCTGTGTTCGCGTCGAACAAAGAAATCGACTCGAAACATGAACCACCGCGACATTTTTCTTGGGCATTTCTCCAACCCCTGCCTCAGTTCTCCACTAAAAGCAAGGCGAAAGCGAACCAACAATTTACAATTTCATTTTGAGATCCGGCTGCCAAGAATAATCCCCTGCGTCAGAATGAAATTCAGGTTTCACGGTAATTGGGGTAATCCCGGCGCTGCGGTTTGTCATCTCTATCCCGGGAGTGCGTCGGCTAAGATCCTCCTTAGCGATTCAGATTAGCCCTTCCGAGTCGCATTTTTCAATTGGCCGCGCGAAAACTTGCTAAGTGGGGATTATTATGCGCCACAATTGCCAGGACGAACTAAGTGGTATTGTAAAAGGAGCTGTAAACTGCGAGCATTTTTTTATTAAAAATGCACTGTAAAAAGTACTGGAGACGGCACTACGAATCTGTTTAAAATGATTTTATGTTTATATAAACAAATTATTTATATTTAATTTATATTTTTCTTTCATTTTATTTCTGTCCGTTTTTATCTTTGTTTATGCGCGCTTTATATTTAAATTAAATTAAATTTATTTTTATCAGCAGTTTTACCAACTTTTGTCCGTAATTTATTAAATGAAATAAAATTAAACAAATAAAGTATAATAAAGAAATAAAATAATTACAAATAAAAAAATATTTAATTAGATTTTTTAATACAGTATTCTTCTGAATCAAGGCGTTTCATTTCTCTCACTCTCTACCCTTCCCTTGCATATTTTAAATCATTTTTATTGTATATTAAAATACTGTATTAAGAAATCTAGTTGTAAATTAAAATTGAAATATTTTATTTTAATTGTCTGTATTTAATTCTTTATTTTATTTTATTTTCCTCCGTTTAATTTCATTTTGATTAAGAAGAAAGAAAAATAAATGTAAAATAAATACAAATATTTTTTTAAACAAAAATATAAATAAATATTTAAAATAAATTCGTAATTCCAGTTCTGTAAATTTAATTAAATTAAATTAAATTAAATTAAATTAAAACAAATTACAAATTGCGGTGGGGTTTACTGGAGGGATATGAATAAGATTTAGCGAAATAAGATGTTGGAAAATGGTTATAAATTAAGCCAAAACTCTACCCAATCATTTGCTAAATATGACAATCATTAAATTAAATTAAATTAAATTCGAATTCAGTTCAGCGTAGTTGAATCAAACGAGTTTCAGCGAAATTGTTTTAAAATTGAAATTCTATCAAATTTAATTAAAAACTTTAGTTATTCTGGTAGTAGTCATACATACATAACATTTAATCAATAATACATTTTACGTCTCTTTCAACGAATGGCAAAGTTAAAATAAAAAGTTTAAAAAGCTGTTTCAATGTTTGCTAGTTTCAATGTTTTTCCACACATAAAACTGTTTTATCAACTCAAAATTAGCTGAAGAATATTGTTTATTATATTTGAACATCGATTTATAAATCCGATAAATACTGGTGGGAAAGAATGTTGAATTTACACCACCCCAAAATAAGTCACATCATTGCTCAATGGTCGTTTAAGACATTTATCCCCGTCAGACAAATTCGTCACTTCAACTACATTAAAGCTCATTTCCGAAATACGAGACAGGATGCACGTATTTACATTTCAAACTTAACATCAATCGTCTATTTTTACACCCCTATTTTCTTCCGTTATGAAATTGCTTATTTTATTAACAGCGAAAGTGTTACATTAAAAGCTTCATTAACGCTCTGACACATTTAATAAATTGCATATTCGGTGCGAATGCAAATAAAGTCCTTATTTATGGAAATAATCTTTGCGAGCATCGTTTAATTTCGAACTCCTAAATTATCTTTCCGAATGATTAATTGCCCGCCGTTAGTAGAAACATTTGTTCGGTAAATGGGAGAATGGCTTTCCCATAAATGGCACTCGAAAACACGTGGGACTCAATCACAACAGTGGTTAAGTCGAGGAAGTCATCTTTTACTTCGCTGCGTTTAGTTTGCTCGAAGTCAACGATGGTCAGTTCTCTTACAATTGCATTTTTAAATTCATCCACGTGGAAATATAACGACTTACGAAATCCACAATAATCGACGTATTTTCTTGTAAATAACTTACTGAATAAATTAGTCTCTCACATGGCGGTCACTTATTTTTATACCCATATATCAACCTCGATACTAACTACACTAATTTTCTCTATTACGTCGTTTTATTTTTATTAACCGCAGCTTACGTCAACTAATAACTTATGCATAATCAGAAATTTAATTAAGTACAAAATATTTCTTTCTTTCTTCAGTAATTAGTTTCGTCACTTTTATGTCTGGTTTTATATAAGAAAAGAAAGATCAGTTCATAAATAATTTTCTTTGTTTACTTAAACGACAAAAAATTAATCAATTTATATTCCTAAAAATTTGTAGGTCCTTCGAGCCGGACCGATTTTATTTTTATTTTTCACTAATTTATTTTTTACCACAAAAATAAATTGTCTTTAAAAAGGATACGATGATGTAGAAAGAATGATTATGATAAACATATCTTTTAATAAAACTGCTTAAAAAATTAGTCTCGTCACTTTTCACGTCGACTGTTTTATATCAGAAAAGACAGATCAGACGTAAAAAACTTCCTTTATCCGCTCAAACGATTAAAAATTAATTCACTCCTAATCAACTAGCACTTCCAGTTCGTTTTTCAAAAACGATCATCAATCAATTATCCCCTCGAAATTATCCGATAAACTTTCACTCGATTACCATAAAAACGGCCCTCTGTGGAAACAAATTAAAACCTAATCCGTCGATTTTCAAAAAGCCTTTGTAAACATAATAAAATAAACGGCTGCGCGGTTTCGGCCCGCATGTTTCCACTGGCCAATAAATCCTCTCGCATTATCATTACGCGCTCGCCGTTCAATTAAGCGGAATAAAACGGGCCGTCCCTTAAATTATTCCGGCAAAACTGTAAAACCGGCGGCAGATTGCTTTAATTATGTACATTGTCGGCCGCGCGCTTTGTCGGACGATGAAAAATGGATAACGCCAAACAGATGTTAAGCACCAATTGGGTCGAATAATATGCACGCCGCGCCGGATAACACATGCACCGCGCATTGTATCATCGACTACAATATACATTCTGGCAACAGCCCATGAGAATAAGGTACACTGTGCACTGTAAAAGAACCTGTAAACTCGCAGGACGGTTGTAAGTGCACATGCTGGAAAATTACAGGACGACTAGGAAATTACAATAGAAACGTGACAGTATGTTGCACTGGAATATGCAGTCCTGTATTGTCATTCTAACCTCGAATACCACGTTAAGTTTTCAAAGTGTAACGTGTCAGTTTTTAGAATGGGGAGTCGTTTTAGTTTGTTATTAAGGAAAATACACGGAGGGAGAAATTGTATAAAAAGTGCTATATTTTAAAGCAATTTAAGGACAAAGCTGCAAAAACAATATAAAATACTTTATTTTTTGTAGTAAATTGTGATAAATTCCTAGTAAAAACTGCTTTCACGGGAGTGAAGAGTTCCCGACTGTAAACCTTAAGATCGGGGGTTCGAGACTCTGTGTGGAAAATGTTTTTTTTTAAGAAAAAAATAGAATTTTCGTTTACGAAATCTTATCACTGCTAAGTGACATAGAAGTCGATATTGTACTGTGTCATAAAAAAATCGATACAATATCGTTTTTAGGGTAAAATTTTGCGTAATCTATATAGGATTTTATTTTTGTTGAAATAGATTAGATTTTCAGAAGGTACCAAGCTTTTGTAACGACGAAATGCACATATTTCGTTAGCCGTGCAAAAATGTCTCTTGCTAACAAAATTTGTCGAATCGGCGCGCTCGGATTATTTCGTTACTCGACGCGTAATGGAGAGAACCCGGGCCTTGAGAGACTGCGGGAATTTTATCTGTCGAAGCATTTTTCATCGGGGAAAAAGGTGCTGCGCACAAAGGCATTCCCGAGCGAAGAATTCGGCCGGCGCTTTGTGCTCCCGATTTCTTGCGAGAAAAGTGTCGAATTACCGTCGCGAAAGTTTCCGTTCATACATTAGTCGGCGGGTCATTGGTCAGCGGGATTTCGGGAGGAAAGAAAATAGGGGGGGGGGGGAAGGATAATCAGAGTCAGACGTATCCGGCCGGGGCCGTCGAATCGCCGATAAGACGTGTATTTTCGTCCTTTTCTTTATCTGTTATATTATTTCCGGCTAGGATCGATAGGAGGACGACGCGGAGCGTTTTCCCGATGTCGATTCGACGCCGATATTTGGACATTGGCGGAAAAGTGTGTTTGAAAAATGTAAAGAGTCGTTTTAAAAATGTTACTTCAGACGTATTTTTATGCGATGGAATTCTTCGTTTAATGTATGTGAAAAGATTTTGATATATAATTTGGAAGTGGCTATTCGCATCGCAGAGTAAACGAGAGTAAAATAATTGTAAAAATGGAAAAGTGATTGGAGTTTTTTAATCTCTATTTTGCATTAATTTTTCTGCTAAAAACTTTTCAGAATTGTGGCTTTACTCAATTTTCAACCTTTCGTCATTTTTGTCATAGAATTATTTTATTTACAAATAGATTATTTTGACATGAAGTAATGTATCTATAAAAAATATTACTGAGCATCAAAATTATAGTTTCAAGATTTAAAAAATCTTAATACTTTCTTTTTCCTACTTTAACCCAACTGACTAGGGCTATTTAAATTCACGTTCTCATACAGCGAATAATTCGTAAAATAACACGCGTCATTAAGTAATTAATCCAACATTACACGGTACATTATTTCCGTCCGCCTAATTAATTGGAGACGAAAAATAAATTAATAAAAATCGTTCTCCCCAATGACCGTTTAAGCGTCGTCTGCGCGCGACTTTCATTTCCGCGGTGATTTAATAACGAAAAAACGCGCGCATTCATTTCGACGACCACTCTTGCGCACTAATTTCCAGCGCGACGGCGAAAATGCGCAACGCAACACTGCAGAACGCATTTCGGCGTGACTGCTTATCAAAGATGCCTCGTCAATTTCCAGCGGCCAGTCCCCTTCCGGCTTTAATTAACAAAAGATATTTCACCGTCCATTTCCTTCGTTAACCATTCAGCGAGGCCAAACGAATTGTAAAATCGCGAATTACACTTCGCGACCATTCTTCCGCTCAACGTGCAAATGAAGAATGCAAAAGGTGACCTGAAATTTTAAATCCAACATCTTAAATTTAAATTTCGCCTTGCAATATTTACAGTCAATTCGAACCGCTGAATGCAGTTTCTCCCTTTCGAATATTGAATTCGAACAAATCAATCCAAATTTCCAATTCTTGCAATTTGGAACTGTCGGTTTCGAACTAAATTTATTGAAATTAAAATTTAAATTAACGAAAACTCAGCAGTCTGTAAATAATATTTTTAAAATATATAGAAATATTAAAAAATAATTTTTTAAATATTTAAAAATTATTTTTCTAAAATATTACTTAATATTAAATAATATTCTAGAAATATTAGAGAAATGTTAAATGTCTGCTTAAATTAATATTTTTAAAATATTTCTAAAATATTATTTAATATTAAAAAAAAACATTTAATATTATTAAAAATATTATTAAAATATTTTTACAATATTTCTAACTTATTTCTATAATATTTTTTAATGTAAAATAATATTTTTCACTGATAGTTTCGTTGATATCGAAATTTCTGCAAAACCGTCAGTAAACAGATCGTAATTTTTCCCGAATGAATATTAAAAAAAAAGAAATATGTTGATCTTCAAAAGTCAGCAAAACCGCCGATTTCGAACACGTTACAATTCTTTTCGAACTGAAATTTAAAAAAATACGAAAACCCGTCGATATCGAAATTTCCACAAAACCGTCGCTTTCGAACTCGCGGCGATTCGCTTGGAATTAAAATTTCAGAAGAAGGCATTGCGCCGCGCATTTCAATTCGTTGTTCGAATGAAAATTCGTTGATTCGATTCGCGCAACTTCGCGTTTCGGCACGAATGCCGTGCGACGGTGAAAAATGCATTACAATCCAATTCCAAATAAGCGCGCGGCTGATTGAAATTAGCGCGGTATTATGAAAATTGAAAGTAACGGCAGATTCCGGCGACGAAATTGAGCTCTAATTTCCCAAACGGCTAACTTTGTTTTCGATTTGCGCGATAAATAAAAGTTTGCGGCGCTCGTCCGCAGCCGGCAACATAAGCAATGGCACGGAATAATTTTCCACTTCGGCGCGTTTTACTAGCTTGTAACAAAGCTACGGGCGACGCGGCGCAGAAAAAAAGTTGCCGTAATGAGATCCAATTCGATTCGCGAACCTTTTAGCTCGGCCGGCAGCGAGACAGGGACGGAAAATGGAAGTAAAATATGGACCACTTTCACCCGGCGCAAATAAAATAACGCGCCGTAAAAAATTTTTTTCCACGTCAAAAACCTTTCTAACCGCACAAAGAATCTCGCGAATCCACAGCTTGAAGCAATTCGCTTGGTCCTTTATTTTCATACTTCGCCATTTTCGAATCTGTCACAATCGGTTCAAATCAGTTTCAAGGAACTTGTCAGAATTATACTTTAAAGGGGAAAAATTAATTAAAAACTTTTATGAACTGAGAGAATAGTATTAAAGTTTTTTAATACTATTCTCTGATAATTCTATTAAAGTTTGGAACAATTATAAAACATTTCACTTTTTTTATTTAATTTTATTTATTTTTATTTCATTTTTTTATTAAAAAATTGTACATATAAAATAATTATTAATATAACAATTTTTTAAAAGTAATAGCTTGAGACAAACAATGTGATTAAAAGATTGTAATTTGCAATTAAAAACTCATTGAAAGTAACTGAATAAACAAATTCGTAAGGAATTAAAAAAGGGAAATGTATGCAATCGGATTTAATATTTAAATTACATTTTATCGACGCCTTAAACGAATTTGCCATTTTATTCCGTCATTTCAAGTCTTGTAAAATAACTTTTGAAATAGCTTGGAACTTTTCGCGAATCGCAATTTTTTGCCGCGTTTTTTCAGGCCGAGTAATTGAATTTCGCGATCGAATTAATAACGCGCGTTCGAGCTTTTCACGCGGCGCAATTTTACGGCCGCAATTGTGTCGAAAGGATGCGTGTATCGGCGATAATCGCGGCTTTATGACGAGCGGATTTATTTAGCCGAACGTAGAAAGTATATCTTAATAGAGCGCTTTCGAGTGCGATCAATTCAATATTCGGCCGCCATAATGCCTGATTTGCCATTTGCGCTGCGACGATTTATTGCGCTTTTGTGCATCCGCGAATATTACGCGAACGTTCGAACGATAACGCGACGCGATTATTTATGCGATTTTGTTGCGGTCGCTGGTTGGGAAATAGGTGAAACTTGAGGGACTGCGCTCGTCAGATGAAGTTGCCCGATTTCGGATGTCGTGACGGAATTATGAGTTACCGATCACGATTCCTTGTTTTCAGGAAAGGAATCGATTTTTTTCGATCCCGAGTAAAAAATGTTATTCAATACCGATAAAAAATGCAGAACTCGAAAATAAAACATTTATTTAACAATTTTTGGTCATTTTTGGTCATAAGCTGATTACGATCAAATTAAAAATGTTGTCAAACTTTTAATTAAACATTTTGTTCAATTTTTTATTTGGCAAAATTAAAATTTGGTTAAAACAATTATTTTTAATTAAAAATAAAAAATGTTTTGAATTAAAATATTATTTGTGTAGTTACAAACAGATTGTAATTAGATAAAATCATATTTTGTTCCAATCGATATTAAGTTAAATCAGTTTTAGACCAAACTTAAGAAACTTAAGTTTTTTATCAAACTTTATCTAAAACATTCTCATTTTCAAGTTCATAAATTTGTACCCTTATTTGACAAAACTTTTTTTACTCGGGATCGAATGTTTGATTAATTACGGCGTTATGGTTATATTATTTTGCGTGGCTGATTCGGTGTAATATTATAATATTACATCGGGATTTCATTTTCATTACCATAATTAAGCCGCACTGTTTGGTCGACTGTACATTCGACGTGAGTTAGTGATTATTGTAAATTTAAATTTTAGGATTATAAGTTCGTTGCGTTTCGGTGAACATTTTAGCAGAATTCAATTTGCTTTTGGGCAGATTTGTTCGTGGAAAACGTAATACGTGATTGTCTTTTGAAAATCACGTATTCGATTTCCGGGCGCAAGTATTATATTTTCGACGGAGTACTGGTGCGTGGAACATTCACGAGGGGGTTAGCTTTCGACGAAGGGAAGTCTTTAAATTATGTACCGAATGGCATGAATTAAGAAAATTGCTGCAATAAAAAATGTAGTGACTTTTCGGAAACTGATGTAAAATACGATTTTCAAACAAAATATCGTTATTTTATTATATTATGTTACATTGTGTGTAATTAAGTTATGTAACAATTGATGTACTATTTACAAATCAGCTTTTTCCGCGAATAAATAATCGAGAGTTAATCGATTTGCGATTAAATGGTGCAATAAACAATCAATTTGTCTTTATTGAGTTGTGATTTAAAATGCATGTATTCTATAAAATATACTAGGTATTCAATTTATAAACAATATAGGTACAAAATTGTTTAAGCATTTTTAGTGTATTAAATTTCAGCAATATTTTATTGTTTGATCAGTACGAGTTTAAAACATCATGAAGTAGTGTATATCATTCGAAACGTGACGAATGTTGATTTATGCGGTTACTCATTATTTTACGTGATCTGTAGTTTTATGACAAAAACTGAACCATTATTTCATCTCTATATCCGAATAAGAATAGATATGACCTTAAAATTGAACTAGTCTTGTGACATTTTTAACCTATCATGCCGATTTATTGACAAATAATAGATGAAAAAGCATTATATAAATAAGTAACAAGGTTTAATATAAAGGATTAAGAAAAACCGTGTACAATCGTATCAATAGAATTGAAGCGACATAAACTCAGTTTTTTGATCAATAATATATTGAAAAATATGAATTGATTTATTCACTAATTCCTCTTTTTCGAAAAAAGAATTTTATTTTTTTTATAAAAAATTGCTGTGACCATTCCTGTATCAAAATGCCAATTTTTCGCTAAAAAATTACACTCTCGTTTTGATAGGTTTAGACACTAGAATTAAAAGAGAAACAATTATTCCTTTGTTCGATAAAAATAAAAATCTATCATATAACTATGTATTTGTATAACAATGCATGAATTTCAACTTGAACTTTTCAAATAAGTAATATTCATTTTTGTATCACATTTTCGTTTGTACTTATGCAAAATTTGCAGGAAGATTTTGGTTCATTCCATAGTCCTTTATAAAAGAACATGAAGTAATATTTGCAGAATATTTACAAGCATTCCATGTTCAGGTAATTTCCATAAAATATCTTTTGGTATATACATTGGTATATTGTATGTATGTCTGCCAATTATTGGCCCACGTATAATTGTTTTCCTGGTTTCCTATGAAATCGATAGTTTTAAGATGGATCCTTTCGTCTCGGGAGATCGGTACTACATCTTCATATCCCAAATCAAAATATCACGATTAAAATAACATGAATGATTGTATATTCGATATTCATTTTACGATTTTTTATTTTACACCTTTTCTACCGCGATATGTATATATCAATATCACAATAAAAAACAAGCATTAAGACACACGAAAAAGCGTCTTAATTCGTGAAAATTGTCTTAAATTAAGACGCAATTTGTCTTAAATTAAGACGCAATATGTCTTATTTTAAGACACTTTTTTAAGGTGTCTTAAAAATGTCTACAAAAAGTATCTGAAATAAAGCACTTGTTTTAGCGGTGATCCCCATGTAGAAATAGAATCTGTGAAAATGTCTGAAAACTGCTTTGAAAACATCTGAAAAATCTCTTAATACCTCAGCAAATTTCTACAATTTTCTGAAAATCTCTGAAAACTTTTAAAAATTGGTAAAAAAGAGTTCTTCAGATAAAAAACTCAGACAGTTGCAATTTTCAAAGGTTTTCAGAGATTTTCAGAGGTATTCATAGATTTTCAGACGTTTTCAGCGCACAATTTAGAGATTTTCAATAGCATGATTTTCAGAGCTTTTTTCAGAGATTATCAGATGATTTCAGAGCACTTTTAAAAGATTTTCCGATATTTTCAGAACATTTTTCAGAGATTTAAAGTGATTTTCAGAAATTTCAGAAGCATTTGTTAGTTTTTCACTGATTTTCAGAGATTTTCAGAGATATTCCGAAATTATCAAATATTTTCAGAGCATTTTTCAGAGATTTTCACATGTTTACAGAGCACTGTTCAGAGATTTTCAGTATTTTTCACTGTTTTCAGAGATTTTCAGAGGCATTCCGAGATTTTCAGAGATTTCCGGATGTTTTCAGAACATTTTTAGAGATTTTCAGACATTTTAGAGTTTTTCAGAGGTATTCCGAGATTTTCTGAGCATTTTTCCGAGATTTTCAGAGGTATTCAGAGATTTTCAGATGTTTTCCGAGATTTTCAAAGATTTTATTTCTCCAAGTATCGCGATACAAAAAATCGTTATATAATAATAATTATATTTCAATTCGTGATATTTTAATTTTAACACATCAATATACATCCAAAATATAATAAAAAAATCACTCACCGATCATGAGTAGTGCGACCGCGATGTGATCGCGGCCGGTCGCCCTTAGGGCCCCGAGGAGCGCGCCGGCCCCGGCGCAAACGAGGCCCCCGACGCCCACGCCAAGGATGGACCAACGCACCGGCGGCGATCCCAATCCGCAGCATTGCTTTGGCACGGCGTCCCTGCAACAAGCGGCGCAAACCGTCAGCTCGCAGCGGCGACCTACTGACACACACTCGGCGAGAAAGGTGATCCGCGCGCGCTGCCTGTTGGACGCGCGTGGCGACGTCCGACGGGCCGCACACGATAAAAAAGGCCCCAGCGAGATGAAAAACGGGCCGTTTTGGCCCCGCGAAAAAAGGCCCGCGGAGAAAGCTGGCACGTTTATCGAGAGCTCGCGGATCCACTTCCTCGGGATATGCACTGAGATGGGGGAGGGGGGGCTGAAAAATTTTTCAGAGGGATTATTTTTTTGGCACTCCATTGAGGCGGGATGGAGAAAGTACCGGTGCATTTTCGAGGAGAGTTGGGTGCATTGAGAAGAGTACTGTGGATGAGTAAAACGAAGTTTTCGACATTCTGTGATTGTGGAAGGATATGACTGGCTCAAATCACAAATTTTAATACCGCATGATCGAGAAAAATGTGTTTTCGCGATTTTTTGTAGCAACCGACAGAGACAGATTCTCCCACGTTGAACAAATTGAATGACTATGTGTTTTTCGTAAACGAAATTATTTTAATCGTTTACAAAATAGCATCCTAGTACAAGTAAATCGCTGAAAAACTCTGAAATAAGCTTTGAAAATCTCTAAAATCTCTGAAAAAACTCTGAAAAACTCTCACAATTGGATCAGACTTTTTCAGACTTTTTCAGGGATTTTCAGAGATTTTGAGGGATTTTTCAGACATTTAAATAAGTGCATTTTTTGAAACACTGAAAAACTCCGAAAACTCTTATAATTAAGACTGTCAGAGTTTTTCAGACTTTTTCAGAGTTTTTCAACGATTCCAGATATTTTCAGATATTTTCAGAGATTTGTTTTATCCAAGAGTTCTAACCTAGTAACTTTTGGGTAATAAATCACCTTAAGGACCAAACCTGTTTCTTACATTTGTTATATAGGTAGGAAAGAAAACTAAACAATTTTATTGAATATTTGATACATTTTGGATTAATTAGAAAAATCGTTTAATTATTTAAACGATTTTTCGACGACAAAACGTAATAAAACAAAGAAATTTGGTTGACATGAAAAATTTTGCTAGAATAAAATATTTTTGATACGTAAATCATAGGCTGAAAACTACATTAATTTTCTTTTAATACTTCAGGGGACTCTCCACGCAAAAATACGTTTTTTGGCATTTTTTCACATTATTGTTTATAACTTTTGTTTGGTGATAGTTATTAAAAATCCCCCCGTAATTGCTGTTATCCTCTTGACGAACAAAATGGCGCTAAAAACAATAAAATTGAATCTGAATTCCCACTAACTTTTTGAAAATTGTTTTTTTCAATTATTTATGAATTAATGATAAGCGATAGATTTTTGGGGGTTTTTGCTACAGATTATTATTAACGAAACCTAAAATCTACAAAACACACA
>JABFPB010003399.1:0-15144 GCA_022817645.1 Ceratoteleas bidentatus
TTCGGCCAGGTTTTCTCTTTCTCAAGTCCTATATTACCAATAAGCTAGACAAAGATAGATTTCACTTCAACTTGAACAGGAACGCTTGTCGAAAACGCCATTGATTTTAGTATCAAAGACCAATTCTGTTGGTACCTCTGATTGTTCGATCAATGATGGTTGCCTTTCATTATGTCTAGGGACTTTTTGTTGGAGTATCAAGGAATATTTTGTATTGGTCCTCTGATCACCTCACCAGAGGACCAATTTCGTTAGTTTCGTTAGTTTTGTTAATTTTGTTAGTTTTGTTAGTTTCGTTAGTTTCGTTAGTTTTGTTAGTTTCGTTTGTCTCTTTCTAAAAGTATAAGTTGAACTGCGATGCAGCGATAAAAAATTTCAACATTTTCTAACACTGCTGACAATGCTGTTGCAGCAAGATATGCTATCCTCATTTCTACCTAAATATCAATTCAAAATGTCTGATCCTGTTACTCATCACCTGAATACACCAGGGACTTTTACATCAAACGAATGTCTAGGGTTTTCCTTGTCGCTGGACATAGCCCAGAATTTGATCGCAGTTGGCAGCACTGTCGGTACCAATCGGTATCTCATGATTGATACGGCTGATAATCCGCATTTTCGTTCTCAATTTCGAAGTGACGCAAAAAAGTATGAACTTTTTAACGGCGTCTCAATGAATTACGTTTCTGCACTTATCCCCGGCGATCATTACTTATTCCAGCCTGTGTTCTTTGCTGGCACCGGGCCGCTCTAAATGTCAGCCCCTAGGTTATAAATTTTGTAATATAGAGTGTAGATGCGGTTTCTTCTCTCAACCCCTCGGGCGACGCGCCCGACTCCTAATCCTCTTCCGACTTCCTTTACGAACTACCCCATTAAAGCCGGTGTATGTATTCAAAATAACACGGGCCGTAATACCCGCGCGGGTCGGATAACTAGATACTGTCGCCGGGGCTTGAAATAAAGCAAACGCCGAGGCAGAATTTGCAACGCATCGCCGTATTTCAATCAAGAAAATCCCTAGATTGTTTACGAGCCATTAATTTGGCCTGGTGAGGTACAATCGAACGATTTGGAGGTTAGGTACTCTCGTTATCCAAATTGTTTTGCCAAGTCGATTAAGTTTAGGCATGTTTACGTTGGGCTATCAGGTGGATATTATACGATTTCTCCAGATGTCGTAGATCAAAGTATGAGATTACCATGATAGCCAGATTTAAATAAGTTGTGTACACATGATGTAAGCGCGATCATGTATGCGATTTACATAATATTGAATGGCGGGTAACTTAGCCGTGTTACTCGAAGTATGCATAAATGAGATTACAAAATGATGTTTGAAAAACCAAAAGCAATGATAGACCTTTAATATTTTTTTTTCAATGTATGTGTTCAGCGTTCAGAAAATCTATCTTT
Organism: Ceratoteleas bidentatus; assembly: GCA_022817645.1. Taxonomy (NCBI): domain Eukaryota; kingdom Metazoa; phylum Arthropoda; class Insecta; order Hymenoptera; family Scelionidae; genus Ceratoteleas; species Ceratoteleas bidentatus. Next base: position 1,420 of record JABFPB010003399.1, read on the forward strand.
TCTAATAAATTATTTCTACTTTTCTACTACTTTCTATTGTACTAACATTATGTGACACGTGCCAACATTATGTGACACTTTATAGCATGCTGTATGCTACACATTTTTTACCTTGCTTAGATCGTCGTGTTCTCTTCGGTGGGGATTAAAATGAAATTTAAGGACGTTTATGTTGGTAACATATGTTACAAAAAATACGTAAATTACCTAGACGTGACAATTCAAATTCATATTTAATTTGGAAACGTTTCGGGAAATTGCGTTTGGCGGGAAAAGTGTGACTTTGAATTTACTCGCCGCGCAATTTAAATGAAAATTCGTGACTTTTATTGCGGATTATTCGGGCCGTAGCTCCGAATGAAATCGGATTTGTTATATTGTGTTTTACGTGGATCTAAGTGAAGTAATAACATTTTCGGAGTTTGCACGCCGAAAGGGAACTGTTTTGCAATTATTGGGCGATAAATTTAAATTTCACCGACGTGAATTATTATAAGCGGACGCGTAAGCGGTTTACTCGCCAAAGCGCGTTACAGAACAATCGTTCCACTTTACGTAAATATGAAGTCAAAATCGCTCGTCTAAATTGAAAAATGAGCTTGAAATGAATGCGGCTTTTGCACAGGGGTCCGGTTCGCTGCAACCCCGAGGTATAATAAATACTTTTTAATTAGACCGCACACTGAATTTGACGCTTTACTTGTTCGCTTTTTCGGGGTAATAGAACTCAAGTGTATATTTGTTTCACTGTTTATATGCCTTTTTCCAGTTTAACAATTGGATAAGTAATTATTACTGCATATTATAATGGAATTTAGTTACTCTTCATTTCACTTTTATCAAAGAGCCACCAATGCTATCAATCTTTAAAAATATTATATAATATATCTCCCAAAAATATTTCCAAACCATACCCACAAATCTCCAAATAATGAAAGTCATTAGTTATACTTTTTTCCAAAAGGATGCCAGATCTATCACTACCAACCTCTGACAGAAAAGTTATTACATAAATTTCCTGCATAATGATCTGCAAACGCGAACCACTGAAAAAGCTTGTGTAATAACTTGAACATCATTTGCCCTCCGAAAACGAAAGAGCCGCTCGATTATTTTCTCCGTAAAGGAGGACAAATGATGCGCCACTTCACCGGAAGAAACAGTTCCATAAATCCCTCGGTAATGTCATTAAAGGCACAATTATTTCGCAATAAACGTCGCACTTTATGAGCATAAGTACGTTCGTTGCTGATTTCAGGCTTTCGTTATTGTACGTGCTTCGGGTGGGGGGAGGGGGAGGAGGTACGACAATTATGAGAATTTGCAGGCGCAACGTTTTGCACGATTGCAAGTTCGGACGGCGGGAGTCAATTGTCCGGTGCGTCACGACCGGATTAATTTCGCCGCGAAGGTGTCGGAAAAGCGAACGAGTGAATCCAATAACGAGTGGAAGCAGCGATTTTTTCCTCGTCGAACTTTTTCTCGCAGTTCTTCGAAAGGCTGTCGATCGTTTTTATGGAAATTTTTAGATCGAAGGTTGGTAGATGTAGAATTTCGATGATTGATTACCTAGATTGTTTATAGATTGCGGAATAGGCAGGGAAAAGTTTTTAGGATAAATGGCAATTTTAGGGATTTTGTTGTAGAAGGTTGGTTCGACTGCTTTGGACGATTTTAGGGAATTTTTGTGCCAAATAGAAAAGGAAAAAAAGAAAAGTGAAACTGCTGGGATTTTTTTCCATAATTTTTTTGCAGAAGGTTGATAGTTCGGTAGTTTTTAGATTGTTTAGGGATTGTTTAGATTTATTATTAAAAGTCGACGAAAGATAAGAAGGTCAGAAGAAGTTAAATTCTAGGGTATTTTTACTACGACGTTGGTAGACTTGAAGGATTCTTCAAACAAAAACCCCAGAAAGAAACATTCAAACAAAATTGATCCCCGAAAACCCCAGAAGAAGTATGCTTATAAACAATTATTTATTGTACATTCTCTAAAATCCTAAATAATCCTGCTTTCGACTCCCACATTTATTCCTTACAAATGTCCTTTTAACGCAAACTCCCGAAACATATATTGCTAGCATGGAGTTTACAAATAAAAGTCCCCGAACCGAACTATAACTGGCGATAACGTATAATTGTTGCATGTGATCTGCATGGATACTTCGTTGATACCTAAAAGTTAGCAGGATCAGCACTTAACCGGATCGATTTCGGACAACTTTGTGTATCTCGATACACGCGAATTGCCATTTCGTTGCCTGCCAAATTACCGTGACGATTCGGCTCACTACCGGGGTCGTAACGAACGACCCAGTTTCGTTGGCAACACTGCTTGTTCGCAAATTAGCCCCGAATAGTCGTCAATTTTTATTCCAACCCTGATCCGGAATCCGCGAGAGTTTCTCAATGACAAACACCATCCTGCATTCTATTTTTAAAACATCAAAGTAGTAATTGCATTAGTAACTATAATAATAAAATAAATTGGCACCACTGAATGCCTTCATATTACTGAAATTTATTTGCAAACAGAATTTAAATAAAAAATGTTAATAGCGTGAGTTGGTACGAATTACATTTGGTTTGTAGCAATGAAATTTTCTTAGGACCACTGGAATTTTGTTGGTATCATTGAAATTGCGTTGGTACCATTGAAATTGTGTTCATACCATTGACATTCTTTTGGTACCATTGAAATTGTGTTGTTACCATTGAAATTCTTTTGGTACCATTGAAATTGTATTATTACCATTGAAATTATGTTGGTACCATTGGAATTTTGTTGGTTCCATTAGAATTGTGTGTCTACCATTGAAATATTGTTGATACCGATGTTGGTACGATTGAAAATTCGTTAAAATGATGTTAAAGTAACGCATCTTAAAAAATTTAAGACGCATTATACTTTCATCTTAGGAAAAAGTTATCCAGAAATCACTCGATTGAGCGTCACAAGTTAAATCCGGGTAGTTTTGCATTACGCAAACATCTACAAGTTGGAAAGACGAGGCAACTTTTTTGGAGTTAAAACTCGCCGCGGACTATTTCGCGCGAGTCCGAGCAAAGGGATTTAATCTAGTTGAGTGAATTCCCGTCGATAACATTGTCCATTTACTTGTAACGGCAACCGGCTATGAGTGATTGGTTTAGGTATATTAAAGGCTGCACCAAGTGCATTATGTTAATGTGGCGTAAAAGTTTCGTACACGCTAGAACGAGGGTAACGTTTATGCACGTCAAATATATTTCGCGAATCGGGAAAATTGTACGTTTCTGTCAATCCGAGCGAAATAATCTTTTTTCAATACGAGACCGCCTCTCGATCCACCGCGAAAGTGTAGCTGACGTCGTCGGATTCGGGCGCATGAAAAATGTTTGCCCAAGTCTCCTCAGGGTGCAACGATTGATTGGCAAAAATCTTTTCAAATGCTAAATTTTCCGGCAAACGATAGTCGAGGGTTTTCAGAAAATGGAGTGTTCAAGATAAGCATTATTGAGAGTCTGCGATAATGGTTTGAAGCGAAGTTATTAAAAATTAAGATTTTTAGTTAGAACACAAGTGGAAAGTTCTAAATGAGAATGGAACCAATTTTCAGACAAATACATTTTTAATGCTGGTTCTCCAACTTCGAAAGTGGGCATTCTTGAAATTGGAATTCCAAGATGGAAGAGTACCTGAGAAGTTAGTAGTTAAAAATGTCTGAATTGGTAATCCAAGATTATATATTATTTCTTCAGTTGATACCTCTGATATCAAGAAAGTAAATTGTTTGGAGTTGATACTCCTGGGATCTAAAAATGCCATCTACTTTTTTTCCGCGAAAAATCTCGCGAACAATGGCTTTTTTCATCGGAAACGGCTACTTCCGCTGCCAGTGCGGGAAACCCCGCGAAATTAAACGAAGCTTGGCAAATGTAAAAAGCCCCGAAGCTGCCACGAAATATCGTGTATTTGTTTGCATTCGGGGCTTGAGTCGTCGTGGGAACGTGATGAAAAGGAAGTAAAGCAGTGTTGTTCGCAGCGAGAGCGTTAACACAAAAGGTGAGAAGGTCGGGATTGAGCTACGAAAACCGAAAGACGACGAAGAGATGTCGAGGAAAAATTGTACGCTAAATTAACCAGGATCTGGGTATTTATGCGAAGTGGCGAAGAAATTAAAAAAGTGATCGAGAGGTAGTTTCGTGTTGACATCGTTGATATTTCTATGCCCCCTAAAACTTAAAAAATATATATATTTCAAACGGCCAACTATGCTTGCAAGCATTTTGATAGACATGTTTTAATTTGGAAACTTTTGAACTTTCCTACCTCAAATCTAGGGAATGTTTATATTGATACTTTCATCTTCGTACTGTTTGTATCAAGCCGTTTGTGTTTACATACACTTTGTATATAAACAAACTCATGTTTCCGTTCTGATCTTATCAAAGCTAATATTTGTTTACAACCTCTTTGTATACAAACAAACTTGTCTTTACATCTTTCTTTTTTCTTCTTTGGTGGCTCCAAACCATTAATTTATACGGCCAAGGGAATACTTGTGTTTACATACTGACCGTACCCAATCAAAAACCCTATACATACTATTGCATCAAAACAACAGCTAAATTTACAATTATTTGTACCCAAACAAAAATCCTCTCTATTGCAACATATCTCAAACTTATGGCCCTACAATCTAAACAAAATCAGAAATCCCCATGACATCGCTGAACTGAACCGTTGCAGCGCATCCAGCGAAAACAAGCCGGATCTTGATCAAACGCGTCGGAAAAGTGAAGCGGGCCGAAACGTCCCGTAGGATCGATACAATGTCCCCCGGTTTGCCTGGCAATCGCATTACCCAATGACGACACCGGTAGGCGGCCTACGCTGCGAGATAAAGACGCGGCTCGTGCGCGCTACCGAGTCTGAGGGAGAACTCGTCATTACCTGAAATTGCGGAACTGGCGTCGTGCCGAATCCGATGAATAACAAACATACGGTATCGCAAAAAGTAATAACCACCGTCGGCATTCCGGAAGCGCATAGAAATGAACGTCTCCGAGTGCTCGATTAAATGCGCGTTTTCGAAATGTCCAAGATGGCGGCGTTATTACCGACTTATGGTAGTTTCGGTGACTGTTTGAGGGGATTCGCCATATTTATGGTTACGGGGTACTAACGCTTTTTGTGAGAATAATTGAATTGGGGCTTTGAGCTGTAATTCTGTATTTACGCGTTACATTGCATTGATATGGCGAATCGTGATTTAGGAATGTGACGGGTGATTTATTTACAAATTGGAAGGTCGTAAACAGAAGTGTTTACTCATTGGAAGAATGGAAACAGACTTGTTTACGTAATGAAAGTAAGTAATCAGGGTTGTTAAAGCACTGACAGTATGTAAATAAAGGTGTTCTGGCGTTGAAAGTATGTAAATATGGATTTGTTTTGATACATTTCGAATGAAATCATGTTTATATATTTTTATATCCAAAACAGCTGTGTTTACATACTCGTAATATTGAAACAGATTAATGTTTACATACTTCTTTAAACGAAACAAACGTGTTTACTTTGTAATATCAAAATGACTATGTTTACATAGTATTACTAACATAATATTTACTTATATACTACTTATATCAACACCAACATATGGTTACATATTAAAAATACCAAAACAAATCTATGTTTACATATTTCTTGTGTATGAAAACGAAGGCTGCAGTTTAGTTCTACATCTCAAATTTATCGTATTCCTTTCAAACTTTTTTTTATAACAAACTGTATTGTATACCTAAGGAAACACAATGCCAAATAATTATCCATCGCATCAAAAAACCCATTAGATCGCAAGGAAAGTATCGAACGTGACAGTAACTATCTCGTTGCGGTGATGTCCCATGGGACCTCTTTGTAATGATATTAACGTCGTGGATTATTTTTCGCCGATCCTCTTAACGCTCCGGCGTTTCATCGAGTTACAGTTCGCGCAGGCAAAAAGTTAGCTCGAGCAATATTTACATATGATAAATATTGCGACGGGGCAACTTTGACGCACGAAAATTGAATCACAAAATTTGCGATCCGAGGAGTAATCTCGAACTTTGGCGAGTATACGTTACAAAGGATTAATTTGATTGTAATTCGGATCTCAGATGCGCCTCTCGAGAAGTCTGTCGCTGAATTGCATCGCGTCTGCACGAATAAAATTCCGAGGGATGTCGCTTACAAATTCCAAGTTAATTACAATTGAAACGTACATCGCGGCACCAATTAATTGCTGAAATACGCTTGACACGCGGGTATTTATCAGTATTTATTGGATTAATTGAGTGATGGGATTATTGTTAAATCGGTGCGGAATGTTGGTTCCAAAATGTAGTAGTTTTGTTAAGTATCGTATGTTCATTGCAGCATTTTGTTGACTAACTGAACGGTGATCTGATTACGAGGTAACATATGTTGAACGTTAAATGATATCTTCTTTATGTGATAGGAATTAACATTGTTTTGTAAATAGTGTTGTTATAATATGAAGATCATTTTTTTCGATGAGAAGTATCGCAATACGTTTATGTTAAATTAGTACATTCCGGTACTTGGTAACAGTAAGAGATTTCTTATACTTGTTGTGATCGATATTGGTACTTGTTATGCTCAAAGCTCGTGGAATTTTATAGATTTGCGAATTTCTTTCACTTTTTACATGCGATTTTCCCACCTGAGTATTTCAGATAGTTCAGATTCAATATTCTAGATTCAATTATGATTACTCCTGTTACTTCTTAGTACTAAGAAATTCTCATACTTTTTAGTCACAAAACTAAAAGTAGCTGCAGAATTTGAACTTCCAGCTGACTTTTGAGCAATTTGTGGTACTCTTCAAGCTGAACGATAAAAGTAACTTCGTACTTTTGAGCAATTTATGGTACTCTGTAGTTGAAGGATAAAGATACTTTCTAGAACTGCTGTGAAATTTATGGTACTCTTCAAGTTGAAGGATAAAGGTACTTCCTAGTACTTTTGAGCAATTTGTGGTACTCTTCAAGTTGAAGGATAAAGGTACTTTCTGGTACTTTCTAGTACTTTTGAGCAATTTTTGGTACTCTTCCAGTTGAAGGTTGAATGTACTTTCTGGTACTTTTGCGAAATGTATGGCAGTCTTCAAGCGGAAGGATAAATGGTACTTCTCAGTTCTTTTTGCATACGTATATCACCGGTACTTTTTCTTACCGTCATCATACAGATACAATCAGTTGACAGCGAAAACGTGTAATCGCGTGAACTCGTCGACCATCGAACGAAAAAAACGTGATCAGTTTTACGAACCGGCGCTTGAACGCTCGCGTCATGAACAATAATTGCATGCTGTCGCACGTCAAATCTTGCGTCGTCGCGCATTTTTCCTGTCCGTTTTTTGCCTCATTTAACCGTCGATAAGTCCCGCGTGTTTCCCGATCCTTGAAACGTGCCAATCACTTGTTACGCCTTGACATATCTTAGGCACTTCTGCTACCACGAGTGCAATCGGGACTCAATTAATCCGACGATTATTATAAATTTATCATCGCAGGATCATCTGCGCGATAACCGAATGTTTTTCGCCATTCACATGTGACATTGACTCGCCTCTTATGCTCGGAGGTAAATCCTCCGAGCATAAGAATCGTATTAATACAAAGTACTTCCGCTTTTGTGAAGTACTTTGTATTAATACGAAATCACGGGTACCTGGATGATTAATTAAAACAATTCCTAATGTATTATTTTCTATATACGAAAATTATTACGTTAAAAGTACCTTGTGATATAATATCACAAAAGCGAAATACTTTTCGTATAAACAAAAAGTACACCAATAATTAGTACTCGATTTTGATATCAAGTATAAATACCAGTACCAAGTTTGGTACTAGTATTGTCTGTACATATATACAAAAGTACTACCAGAAGAGGGCTGTACTTTTTCTAAAAAACAAATAGTATACCAATAATTAGTATTTGATTTAGTGAATACTATTACTTTAAGTAATTGTGTTACCCCAATGTTTGTACTAATATTGTGTTATTGATATTCAACTTTGAAAATGAGTAATTTTAACATCGCTGGCGCAATCCATCGTTTTGCTTCCTAGCGCGTCACGCGTTTTTTCGCGAATGTGACGTTACGACTTTTCACGTCAAATTAACTTCCTGTGTCTTAACTGTTCATAATTATTTAACCGCGTAACAGATGAATCTCTTCATTTACACCTGTTTATGTCGTAATTCCCTGACGTATGTCACGTAACGAGAAAATTTTCGATCGTTATTTTCGTTTCGCGCGCACTTGCTCCGCGTGATATTTGCAACGTGTTTTCGCCGCCCAATCGTCTTAAGCAAATTTCCACGCGCTTTTTACGGAAAACGGAATCGCGATGATTCGTCGTCGCGTGAAAAATTCCCGTCGTGATATATCGAAAATTGATTCAATTTCGGTATTGCGGCGTCGACGTGAAATTTAACGACCTCGCGCGAATAAATATTTTTCAATCAAAAGTGCCCGGCGGTTTTATACGCCGCGCGCCGTTAAAAGTCGCGTATGATGACTAATAAAATATGAAGAACCGTGACTGACATATGTACGCTGCGTGTAACTGCGAATAATTTAATGCCGGCAAATTGTGTCGAAAAGTCGGGACATTTTGTAGGTTGAGTCACATGGACACACATACACATAAAACGACCAGAGTAGAATTTTTGAACACATACCCTCACACCATTTGTGAGGGTGTGTGTTCTGGAATGCATAATTTTTCGCAAAAAAATAGTGTGAATGAATCAGGCTGCCAGAATTATTTGGCAAGAGGTAAAGAAGGATGTTGAAACTGATTGAGTTATATTCGGGTTCTATGAATGAGTCAGGGATTCGGAGATGTTTGTTTTCCTGAAATCAATGGGTTATTATGTAAATCAATTATTTATTGACTGTTGAGGTGGTAAAGTGTTAATAAATTTAATTGAGGCAAAACTATGTTCATACCACTGCATTTGAAATGAAAAATGCTTGAATTTGAGTATAAACTCGGGTGTGTTTAGAGTTATAAAATTGATATTTTTCAAAATTCTCATATTTTTGAAAAAAATCGACTTGTTAAAAATGTTCCAAATATGGTCATGTTTATACTCAAATGAAAAGATATCTGCCTCCTAAACACGATAGTACAGACAGATTTCATGTAAATTTGTTCATTTGTTCACAAAGTATCCTCCTTGAAATTTCAAAACGAAAAAAATGCAGCCTTAATTTCAATTACCAAAAAGTTTCCCGAAAATTGATACAACCATCCAATTCAGCAAAAAGCTCGCTCGTTAGAGCCAAGGTGCAAATGTGACATTGTGTTTGGCTCGAAAATGCATTCGCTCGGACACTTAATGGGTCAATTAATTAACGAGCAATTTCAGCGTCGGAAACAAGAGTCAAAACGACTATTTAAATTAATGAGCCGATTAATGACAGGCGCTAAAACTGCGGACCGTAACAACGGCCGAACAAAATCGCGAGCCAGAAGCGTCGGGACGGAATTAATGCTAGTTTCGTGGCGGTTCGCGTGCTCGAGCGAAATCGATAATAATCTTTGTGTCACGCCTCGACGATACACAAGTTTTTTTTTGTCCGCCCAGTGAAAATCCCCAGCGAAAAAGCGTGCGGACGTTTGCGCCCTCCTCCGAGGAAAAGGATGACTATTCTTCCGCGGGGCAAAAAGCGCGTCCAATTAAGAGCGCAAATTGAAGCGTAATTGGAATTTACGTAATTTTTCATCAAGATAAAGGTTAAGCCGGCACATTGAGACGCGAGACCGAAAGCTGGCAATTTGATGAAGCAAATTGCGCTGATTGATTGCTGCCTTCTGTGCTGTGCTTTGCGATCTTATTGGTACCAGATTTCGTAATTACTTTACTACTTTGCGATATGTTTCTGAGTGCAATGAAGCAGGATGGCAGAACTGGAATTTATTTGATTGTGCTCTGAAATCAATGCGACATTTTGGTACCGCAATTTTAGGTGAAACGGTTTGGTACCACGATTTAGATATGATTGGAACGACATTTCCGATGATACTACGAAATTTTCATTGTGGTAACAGGAGGCATACTTCGGTATCGTATCTTACATGATACATTTTTGGTACCATAAATGTTATGACACATTTTGGTACCACACATTTTGTGATACATTTTGGTACCACGATTATTAAATTTGGTACCACAAATATTATGGTGCATTTGGTACCACAATGTTATGATATACATTGTGGTACCACAAATGTTATTATTAAATTTTACTACCACAAATGTTAAAATATACATTTTGGTGCCATAAATATTAGAATTAATGTTGAACCAAGCAAAAGTTGATTAAAATAGAAATGGCCGACGCGTTTGGTTATTCATCCGAGAAATACGACTGGCGGAGGATACTCGAGTTGGACTCGGCGCGAACCGCAGACAACTGTTTTTCACGCGATCGCAAAATTAATTGAATGACGTGGCACCGAGACAAAAGCCAACCACCGGCTGTCACCGTGTATATTAAGCAATCCGAGCCGAATCCCGAGATGATTTTAATTTCAAAAAATGACGGAAAAACCGCTACACCCTCCCAACCAATTCCGCCACTAATTGCCAACCAACCTTCCTCCGCATGCTCATCTGAATTCGCAACTAACCTCAAAACGACCTTTATCGATTTCGGCCGACAATGCCACACCAAAAACCCATAATTCCAAATTAAAAGTGTAATAACTGAATTCTAAAATCTAATCCGCAACACATCGCGCAACATATCATTAAATTAAAATTAAATAATTTATTTATATATATGTATATAAGATTTTTCATCTTATGACAATTTTATCAATGTACATCGCGATTACGATATGGTATAGTAAAATAAGTTTTGCTGCCAGGGAACGTAAGTTGACTATTTTGGCCAATGAAAAAGCGCGGGAAAAAAGTGGCGACGTAAACTTCGTCGCATATCCTTCGATGTATCTTCATTCGATGCGAGTTGCAGAGGTCTAGGCCTAGGCCACACCGCCCCTTTCCATAATGCAAGGAACTTGACCTATAAAGACTCGAAAGAGCTCGCACGGTAGTAATGCCCGGCTGCACGCGATCCACGATTCGCCGGACGAAAATACACAAGTCACCGCGAAGCCCGCAAGCTCACAGCTACGTCGCTCCTTACGCTCATCGATTGGATTTACGATGGGTGTACGTCGCGCGATCCGCCCCGGAGCCTTAAACTTCGCTTTGGGATTGCGGTTTCACGGGCGAGCTATTTTTAAATTGATTTCGGCGAGGACGATTGTCGTAAAGGCGAACGGTTTTGAGGACAGTTGTTTTTCTGGATTAATTGAGGGAGATGGGGTGATTTGATGGGGTATTTTTAATCAGATAGGAAAAACATTTTTATATTGGTGTACATTTGGGTTCCCTAGTAAAAACTGTGATGATGCTGATAAGGCCCTCATCACTGATGTAACGGTAGGAATCGATGTGGATATGATAAGGAAACCTGATCAGCCTTACAATGAGCCGAAAAAAATACAATGACTGAGACGAGAATTGAACCCTCGATGCGCAGTTTGCAGTTTGACTGACTTGTCCCTGAGCTGTTGGAACATTTTGTACATGAGTTATCACGATATGCCTGATCAGGGCCTGATAAGGTTAGCCTTATCAAATGATGTGGTTTCCTGACCAAAACCTGATAAGGCCATGATCAGGTTGCCACATCGTAACCACACCAAAATGACCGATCAGGACATGATCAGTTTGCCTGATGAGGCCCTGAAGTGGCGTGCCACTTAAGGGGCGTGCCACATCTGGGCCTTACCAATGCCAACCGTTACATTCGACTCAATTCCTCATCAGGATTCCTCACTGGAACCTTATATGGTTTTCATCAGAAATCCTCTGATGATGTTTGCCACATCAAATCCTGATGAGGACCACATGTTAATGGGGTTGATAAGAAAAATGGGACAACGTGCGAAAAAAATGTTTCGTTTCTGAATCGGCATGAATCTGTCTTTTGAGTCCGATGCTATTTGGAGTTGATTTCGGAGTAACAGATTTTTGGGCGATTTTGGTCTCATTTTGAAAAGAGATAACATACCAAAAAAAATATATTTATATATAAAGTATAAAATTATAGAGCTATTTTAAGTCGAATGTTTTGAACTACACAGAGCATTTTGAAGCCATTTTTCCAACCACCATTTTTTCCACCCAAAACCCCCTCAACCTAATTATCGACTACTCTCCCTTCCCCATTCTCAGCAAAAACGTTTATTTACGTTTTCTTCTGTTGTCGCTCGTGTAAAAAAGGCGCCGAGTGAATAATTATTTCGCGCGTCGCCTTCGAGAAAGCGTCGAGCAAACTCGTGACAAAGTCGCGCACTTTAGCCAACGAACGGTTCGCATTCAGCAGTACAAAGGACCGCGGTTTCCTTTCAAATTTGAATATAATGCGTCGCACAAAGCGCGGCCGGCGTCTCGGCTTGTTTGCCGTCCCGTTCTTTCGAACGTGACGAACGTTCGCGCGAAAACGCGAATCGAATATGGCCTCTCGCCATTAATTGCGTGGCTGCGAACCCCGAGCCAATCGAACCGCGACGAAGACGTCGTTGCTTTGCTCGCAGCAAGACAAATGAAACGCGATCGCTATTATTTCCGGCGATCGCTCAGACGGTTCGCCGTCCGTATCGCGGGCTCGAATGTTTCGGATGCAATTTATCAAAGAGTCGCGCTCCGCGGTAAATTGGAACGTTTCGTCGAATGGCTCATTAAATGGACGGTTTTGCGGTAGCGCGCTTTTTGTTTTGGGTTTCTTGCAGTTTATTATTAAGTTTGTTACCTTTTTGTTATTTCTCGTTACTTTTTGTACAGGGTTTAAGGAAGGAAAATGTAGTATCTATTAAATATTGAATGGTCACAGTCCGTACATTCTTATCTTAGTCAAGCATTGATTTTGATATATGCCTCTTCTTCCTGCAAAGCTGGTACCTCTTTGCAGGATGATACCTCAATTTTTTTACTTCCATGCAAATGTACTGCCGATTTCTATTCATTTTAATACTTGACCTTTCTTCATACAATTTTGCTATCAACTTAAATTGTCTTATCATTTTCGTTAGTTTTGATTTTGCTATCAAAACTAACGAAACTAACAAAACTAACAAAACATGCCAAAAAGCGTCCACAAAAATCTGACGCTACTTTTCCCTTGACTGACAAGAATCTTCATCTGCGTTCCTACGCGTCCTCATTTTTCTAATTAAAAATTATTTGCCGACTTTCTTGTTGATCCCAGCGAAAAAGCCGCGCAATCCTTCCGGGCCAGTAGAAAATAACCAAGCTCCCGTTTGACTGTAAATTTAATTACCCAGCGCAAAATAAATACCAGTTTGCATCGCGCCACCCGAAGCCGGGAGTTAAAGGTACGGCTCGTTATCGCCCAATTCACGAAAGGTCGCGACGGGGTCGCCACCTGCCGGACACATCGCGAAAAAATGTTTTCCGATGTGGGTCAAACGCTCGATTTACGAGCACCGATTTGAATATCGCGTTTTTGGGCGAAAAGGGGCCGATCCCCCCCCCCCCCCATTTAAAAGGGGGGAGAAAGGGAACGAATGCGGTTGGGGGTAAACCAAAATTAGCGATACAAAAAAAACAATAACCCCAAG
>JABFPB010003400.1:0-17200 GCA_022817645.1 Ceratoteleas bidentatus
AAATTCATATTTATTAAACCAAGAAACAATCAAATTAATACTATGAAAAAATAATAAAACATTATTAAATTAATATGATAATATTTTCACTTTGCACCCTAAATATACGGCCCTTCATAGGGGAACTACCTTAATGGGATGTACCGCTATTGATTACAATTGAACTGTAATTGCTGATTTGTATTTAAGAATTTCTGATTCACAATTCTCTTAGTTCTAATTAGGATTTCTAATTAGGAAAGTTAATTTTTGTTTTGGTTTTAGGTCCCGTATGAGTTGCTGAATAAAAAGTTCAGGTCAGCACAGAAAACGTTGGACCGGGAAGTGTCACATGTCCAGGTGGCTGCGAATGAATTGGAGAAAAATTTGGAGACTAATGATGGAAAAACAGTAGCCACTGGGGAGATCACACGCCTTTTGGGTGGTGTTGTGGCTAGGTTGCAGGTTGGTTTTTATTTTATTTCAAACAAAAATTAAATTATCCCTGGTGAAAGCATATTTTATAAAACAGTAGACCGACAGAGAAAATAGACAAAATTCACGTATAAATTATTTCCATTTGTAAGATGAGAGACATATAAAAAATTGATCATTTTTACAATTTTGGTCAAAAACATCATACATCCAGACGAATTATGTTGATTTCTAATAAATTATTTCAAGAGCGATAAAATATAATACAAAAAAATGTAATTGAATCCAATTTTAAAAATAAACCTAATTTAAAAATTGAGTTTAGTTAAAATGTAATATAAGAAACGTAGATGAAGAGATATAATAGAATTATTGATTTGCAGGTTCTGAAAAGAAAAGCAGAGGAATCGATCACAGAAGAGCTACAGGCTGGCATTGTTTGCAAAAGACGACTAGATCACCTCAAAGAGCACAGCAGTCCATCCGAAAGTGCAGTAAATCAATGGCGAAGACAAAGACTCGATCGTATGTTAGTGGAATACTTCCTACGAAAAGGTTACTACAAGACTGCTATGAAATTGGCTGACAGCAGTAACCTAAGAGATCTCACGAATATAGGTATAACGTTTGTTGTTTTGACAAAATGAATTTGGATCCACAATGCAAATTCTTCAAATCATTAAAAAAATGTTTCAACAGTCTAATGTATTTTGTGGTAATGGTACTAGATACAGAGAAAATTACTGATGAAATTATGTACTGTGACGAATAAACAATCGACAAGGCAATCATTCAAATTATGTAACTCCATTATTAAATACTGAATATAGTTTGAACTTGAAAGTTCTCAGTAACTTATATATGGAGTACTTGTGAATATATGACAATGTAAATTAAGCACTAATATTTCTACCATTTATTTTAATTAGGAAATACTGTTTTCATTGCTGTGACAACAAAACTTTTTCTTTAAAAAATTCTATATACATAAAAGTAATTTTGTACAAATAAACGCCTTCCTTATATAGCATTGAAATATCATCTTCCAGTAATTTTAGATTCGCTTTCACTAAAACCTCCCATGAATTTCAGATGTATTTTTAGTCTCTCGAGAAGTAGAAAAGTCGTTAGCCAACCATGAAACTGCCCGCTGCTTGAGCTGGTGTCACGACAATCGCTCAAAGCTCCGAAAATTGGGAAGCACAATGGAATTCAATTTACGCGAGCAAGAGTTCATCGAGTTGGTGCGAGCCGATCGGAGACTCGACGCTGTCAAGCACGCGAGGAAATGTTTCGCCAACTATGATGAATACCAGTTGCAGGAGTTGAAATATTGCATGGGCCAGTTAGCATTTCCAGCAGACCCTTATCTTAGTCCCTACAAAACTCTTTTAGATGAAAGAAGGTGCTTAGAATGATTTCACTCAAATCTGACAAATTAAAATAATTGCAAGAATCAATTCCAAAATAGAAATTAAATTAAATTAATTTTATTAATTATTTATTAATAAACATTTTTTTATACATAAAGATTTTTCTATTTTTAATTAATTAAGTAATTATTAATTAAATTAATTAAATTGAATGCTATTTAGGTGGGACAGACTTATTGAGCAATTCCGACAGGAGAACTACAGACTTTTCCAACTGGCGAGTGAAAGCGTCTTTACAGTAGCATTACAAGCTGGTCTGTCTGCCCTGAAAACGCCGCAGTGTTACAGTGCAAATAAGGAAGGACGGAATCCCAGTTGTCCCGTCTGCAATGAAGCACTCAACGAGTTGGCATCACCTCTGCCCTTCGCTCATTGCACGCAATCAAAACTAGTTTGTAGTATCAGTGGGCAGCCATTGAACGAATATAATCAGCCCATGATGATGCCCAATGGTTATGTCTACGGTGAACAGGTATACAAAGCAACATTCAGTACTGTAAGACTGCTGAAAATTCCATTTATTGCATTTATTTGCTTTAGATTAATTAAAAAAAATACAATCAGATTTATTTGATTTGAATCCGTTTTTTTAATTTGGAAATTAAAGTTGAACAAAAGTTATTGCTTAGAATTTAAATTAAATTTCTATTACACTTTATCAGCACAGATCTGTTAGCATATATCAGAATGAAAATAGTTATTGGAATGAAAATCAATTTTCTTATAAGAATTTAAAGTAAAATAATACTTTGGTTTGAATAATAAGTGAAAAATATAACTAATTTTTTTGGCAAAAGTTTTTAATTTAATCGTGGTTTTAGTCAGTGATGTTCTACATTATTATTACATATTAAAACTTATCAACTTTTGAATATAATTATGCAAATAAATTTCATCAAATATATATTGTTCAAAGTGAAATGTTTATCATAACTTAAAACTGACTTTAAAGTTACAATGTTAAAAAAAAGTTTTAACAATGGAACAATTAATGTAATTCATGATTATTACAGGCCCTCGAGAAAATGGCTCAAGAGAACAACGGCACTGTAATATGCCCGAAGACCAAAGAAGTATTTTCGTACAAGAAAATAGAGAAGGTTTACGTTATGTAATATAAGTTCTGTCGAAATATTTGCTGTATTATACCTAGAGGCTCCTGTCTCACACTTACACTCTGTACCATTGATAATTGTATTAAACTAGGAACAGCTGTGTAACGGAACCGCGTACTCATTTAACAAACTTATGTAAAAAATAAACTATATTTTGGAAAAGCGTTCCTTCTTTTCAAACTGACAACTAATCTAACAGCAAAACAGCTAAAAAAATCACAACCTTTTGTCAGTAATTTACGTCAGTAATTTACGCCAATAATTTACTCAAGCGTGCTCTAATTCAAGTACTAATTGCGTTCGAGTCACAGTGAGTCGACAAAAGGAAGGTTGCAATTGCACAAAAAGCTCGAGTAAAAAACGAAAAAAAAGTTTCCCAGCGAGGAACGATTCATTCTTACACAATGGTCAGAAAAACCCCATCTCGTGTCCTTATCATTTTATTTAACACATTATCTATGTCGTCGCAGGATCCAAACGACGATATAATTCTACGCGCCGCGAAACATGTTTAACAGCGGGTATCCGCGCTCTCTATACGTGCGATTTATTTTCTGCAAACAGCGCCGGCGCAAAGACGACGCCACGTCATTCAAACCTCTCGTAAAGTCAACAATAAAAAAGGGGAGACAAAGCGTCGTTCGGCGTCGACTCTGCTGTCGGGGAGTGTACATTTCTCGGAGGTGACGGTACAAAAATGAAGTGTTACCTAGAACCTAACGATGGATGGTCGAATGAAACTTGTCCTAGATCGAATCGATAGAAAAATATTCCTTCTACGCTAAATTCAATTCTACCGATGGTTTTGGATCCGCGGAAAGATACAGGCATCCCTTGATTAAAAATCCATTTGATTGGATTAATTAATTGAATTTATTTAATAATATGTAATATAAATTATGTATTATTAAAAAAAATTTTAAATGCACGAGGATTAAGTCATAACTTTGTCCAAGTTGGTTTGCTCATTGAATGTTATAATATGCACGATTAATTTGCACTCTAGAGAGGAATCGTCCTTTAAAATAATTAATTGTTAAAACATAATTAAATCCATTTGTTAACCTTGATTTAAACAAAAAGTTTAAATAATTCTGAAAGTATTTTTTTTTTTCGATATTCTATGATTTTTGTATAATTTGGGCATTTTGGTTTCAATTAGGATTATTTATCACATTTTTTTAATGAGAAACGTCATAAAATAAATTGCGCCTCCTTAAGCTTTCGATCCTATTCCTTTGATTTAATCAGAATCATTGAATTTTTTTAATCCGTTCAAATTAATGATCCAAAAGGTTGGTAGACTTTCATGGACGCCTGCATTTTTTCGCGGAATTGATAACGTCTTAAGATATGATTTATTGTCTTCATTGCTTATTACGAAGGATTGTCCACGATAGGAATTTGGACTTCAAGTGTAACGATAGGGCTGAAATATGTGGAGACGTGAATGTTCGATTATCTATATACGACGCGCGACCGTGACGTCCTAGTCAAAATATCCTGATATACAAATTCTAATAGCTGCGATAGTAGCAACTCTACTCGCAACTCTTATTTATAATCCGGATATTTTGTCTCGGTACATTGTCAGAATATTTAGGTACACCGAAAAACGAATTATGTAAAATTCCAGTGCAATGAGTGTAAGTGGGTATGAAAGTCAGTTCCGTAATTTCGCAGAACTCTTTGCAAAGTCTAAGTTTACGGCGTGAAACTATGGTGTCTTAAGTTAAACTACTCGTTAACTCTTAACGAATTGTGTGCAATTAGCAATAATTAAAAAATGTATTTACAAATTAGCTTTGTACAGTTCAAAAGTTTTACATTGCAATTTTATGCAGTGAAACATATTACAGCGAGACACAACATTCACAACGAGTTCTCTAAAATTACAGGATACAATATCTAAAGTTACACAAAGTCTGTAAAATTATACAAAATATGTATTTCTCCAGCTGCAAGGCTGAAACAGTGTAAAGTCGCTGAATTTTTACCTATTTACTTATCTATGTATAATATGACTATTCGAATGAATATGGAAGGATCTAGTACTGGAGCATGAATTACCCTGAAAAACGTCTGTCCGGATTTCTCTCGTTTGACTGATTTCAGTCATTCCCGACTTGCCAAATGAACGCTCGATAAAATTTCCTTCAAATTCAACAAATGCAAATTTAACAACAGCTCGCGTCAGATTTCGTCTGGAATTCAAATCCACGATCCAACTCCAATAACAACAAATTTAAGCGAAAAGGGAAAGCAGTCGGTCAAAATCCGGACTCGGTTCGTGACTTACGTTAGATTTTTGAGCCTGTAATCGCATAGCGGGAGGTTCACGCGGATGGATACGGCTTTTATCTCTGCCGTCATGAAAATGTAGAATGACGTTGAAAATGTATGTAAAAATTTGTTTATACACATACGCCGGTATAGAATGTAGCTTATTCCTACGAATTCGTATGTTGTGTGCGTATAAAAATGCAATCTTACGCAACGATTGGTAACAAAAAATAATCTCGACATGGAGTATACGTACAAAATTATGTATAGACAGGCGATTAATTACAAATCAAAGGTTTAAACGTCAAATCAAAGAAACGAAAATAATCTCGACGAGGAGTATACTTAGAAAAGTATTCGAAAACGCGGTATAAATATTAGCTTCGCTTGCGCATTCGTCAAAGAGGTACAAATTAATCGCGTTACGGTTAACCGAAGAACAGTTAGAAAGTAAAAAAACGAGAACAGGAATGAAACTACGCGCTAACAAACGAGAACTCACGCGTAACGGATGTGAGAGTGAAGTTGCGTGTGATACAAAAAGTGTCGTTCGTCGGCCTTGCCAGAGGCCGACATTTGTTAATTGGGCGTTAAAATTCGCCGACTTGGGTAGTTCCCTAAAAAACAAGCTTGTGATCGCGAATTAAGGCGATTCAGTTCCAACGCGAAGTTGCGGGTCATCGAGTCTCTGTCGGAGGGATTTCCGGAAAACTTCGATGCGCAACTCTGCGTCACTGAGAAGGCTCGCGGACCGGAAGTGTCTGATCCGCGCGACGAGTGTACAAATGGAATACAAAAGTCGCAGAGACAATCCGCTCTCAAAACGACGGCGTTCGGTTCAGTAAATGCAGTTTTTATGCAGAGGCCTCGAGAGTGATTTGTTGAATTGCGAAATTCGAGATTCACGCCGAGTCAGTCCCGAAATCGCGGCGCTGTTTCAGACCGCGGTTCCAGGCGGAAGGTGTCGGACTTGAATTTAAGCCAAGCCGAAACTCCACGTGACGAGACTTGGCATCACGAAGGAGAACATGATTCCGCTGAACACGCCGGATATCAGGAACGCCGCTGCGAACATTCCGGCAGTGGAAGCATATTGGGGCTCGACCACTCTGCAAGGGAAAAGACGTTTTAAAATATTTTTCAGAGTATTGGATGGAGTGTAGAAAAATGAAAAATATTTTCATTTTTTTTTAATTTCGTATATGTATGAAGTTGCGTAATTTCAAGGTTGCAAAAAAATGATAAAAAAAATTTAAGACATTGATTTTTTTATTTAAATCAGATTTAAATCAGATGAATTAAATGAAAACAATCATTGCAAATTTTATACAATAAATTCGGAATGATTCGACAGAAAAATTATTTTTTTTTATAAATCCATGAACTCTCAAGGACATTTCATAGCTAGAAGTTTTTTTGCATCTTTCATTTTGTATTTTTGAAAAAGTTTGGAACAGAACATTAACGATTTCATCATATCTATATACAAGTGTACCAGAAGAAGTTTTAGTATTTATCTAACTAAATGTGCCTCAAAGTAATATTCTAAAATCTTCAATCTAAAAAAATATACAGAAATATCAAAATTTTAACAATGCTAAAAATTGAAATTGTAACATTGAGTTAAATGAGAACATCATTGCATAATAATAATAATAATAATAATAATAATAATAATATATAATAATAATAAAAATTATTGTTTTGTTAAGCAAGCTTTATTTAAATATAATTCAATTAAGATTTTCAGATAAAAATCTATCAACTAATAATTTATGGATTATCACCTTTCATTTTAAAGAGAGCCCCTATAAAATGAAAAATGAGAAGAATTTACTACGTAATATTGAGGATATACGCTTGATAAACTATATATAAATATTAAAGAATACTAAATATTTTTTATGTCGTACAATAAAGATAAGATAAAATAAAGTTAAAAGTTAAGAAACCTTTCATAATCTCAGTTTAAGTTTAAATAAATTATTATATTTGCAAGTTCATAAAGAAAAAACATATTTTAATAAATCTTTAGATTTCAGTTGTTTATACTTATTAACATTCAAACTATTTGAATGTTAATAAGTAATACATAAAAATATTTGAATGGTATCAAGAAAACTTGCACTAACAAAATGAAAAAGATTACATTATCATTTCAATAATACAGTAATGATTTGTTTAGCACTCACTTCTAAATATAATGCAGTTATAATTAAAATCCTAATAATATCAATGTAACAAATTATTTTTGTTCTACAACGTGAATACGAATACGTTCTTGAAACATTGGATTACACTGTTGCACAACGTGAATAACTACAAGTTACTTCAATGTCTTCCACTGTTATCTAATTGATAAGACACAGTTTGTGGGAAAGTGACAATTACGAAAATTGAATAATTACCTCGGTGCGTACATCATGCCGAGGGACGAAAAGTAGCCGTTCGTAAGACCCATCGTTACGCCGATTACAAAGTACGCCCAATCATTATTTATATACACAGGTAATACTCTATCTATCCCCTTGATTTGGTAATTGCATAACAAAAATAGCGGGATGTAGACAATTCGGAGCAACACGCACACGACCAAATATTTCTTGCTTGGCTGAAAATAAAAAACATACGTTAATTCCATTATAATGTGCATGTGTGATAGTTTATTTTAAATCGCTTGCATAACATTCTGAGAAAAATTATCTAAAATAACACTACCTCAGCTTCACTGAAACTGTTGTGTATACATTGCAGTTCAATATACTGTTATCTTCAGCTGAATTCATAAATATTCGCTAAACGAACTATTAAAATTCCTGAATGTAAATTTAATTGAAGATGTTAAACAAAGTTTCCCGTTAAAGTGAGTATAAACTTACATAACAATCTAATATAAATAATACTCTTTTCTTTATTCATTGTAAACATTACTCTTCTTTGTCATGATTATTTAAAAAAAAATGAAAAATCAATAAAATCTTGATTTTAGTCAAAATTGTTCTTCTTTTCTGTTAATTTTCTGGCAGTTATATCCCATTGTTAATAAAATTATTCTTCTTTATAGTTAGTTGAAGTTTTACACCATCTGATTAACTTAGTCCAAAATGAAGCAATTAAATTTGATTCAAATGAACTTATTTTACTTTGAATTTTCACCCCTATGCCACATTAATAACTGAAAGTGGTACAAAAGGAACAGTAAAAAATATTGAGATGAAATGCAAATCTGCACGAAAGCAATCGGAGCTCAATTGTCATGCTCGCATGATTTTTGCCCAGTGCGTCGCATTATAAATATATTCAACTTAAAATTACCCATTGGACAAATGAGGCAATAAAACTGCCAATCATAGCGGTGACGTTGAACGTCAAAAAGCACATGACTTTATCGTAGAACTTCTCTGCCACTGGAAAGTTCGGATCGCTTGGCTTAATATTCGACTGCACCGCCGGAAACACCGCCAGCGTCACGAAGAAGATCATGTACACGTTGAACAGCTGCATCGAGCATTGCTTGAAGATCTTCCAGAACGGCACGTTATTTTTCACAGAGTTGCTCTTCTTGCTCGCCTCCTTCTCGAACAGTAGTTCATGGTACCTGTAGAATCTCTGCAAAACATCCAACTTGCGTTAAAAAGGTGTAATTGTAAAATGAACAGAAGACCAGTTTAGATCAAATAGGGACCAATGAGAAATCAGTATTTTTCCTTAAATTAATTTTAATTGCATTAGATTGTAAATCAAAATGGCAGCAGAATCGGACTGGAGACTTCCAGTTATATATAATTTAACAGATATATTATATTTTACAGATATAATTTAATTCAATTTACCGCAATTTTTGTTTAGAATGTGATACAATTAGTTAGAAAGAATTGTTGGAAAAACTGTGATTTCTTATTTAAGCCAAATTTATACATTGTTATCCCATTTCATCCAGATCTTCTGTCTATTTTACAATTAGAACTTAATTTAATTTGATTTGATTATCAGCTACTGTCGCGTGACGAGCCTGTTTTTTAATAAGTCGACTCACGTTAATTGGCAGAGCGAAGTATGTGTCGAAACACGCGAGCAATATGAAGATAGCGGTGATGAAGTAATAAATGGCAGCGGTGCGGTGATTCGATGCGATCACCACACTCAAAAAGCTGATCAGAGCTGTGAGTGTGCCGCTGATATTCTGCAAGAAAAAAGGGTTGATTGGGGGTTAACGAGTTTCATTGGATATGGTTATACTCTGTGCCAGATAGACGAAGTAGATATTTCGTTACCAGAAAAATTGAAAATAATTTTTACTATTTTTGACCTGACTAAATTTAGTCTTTATTTCGGTAAATTCAACGAAAACAGAGAATCGATTACCTAATTTCAGAATTTTTAAAGATTTTATAATCTAGTACCTAAAAGTTCCCTTTTTCTCTTAACTTTGTGGCGCCACCAGCGATTCTGGCATAAAATAATGGTTTTTGGGAAGATAAGGAAACTTACTGAGCCTAAAACTACAGCGCCGGTGTACTCTATAGGAAGTTTCGCAGCCATACCAAAGACCGAGTTTTGGTAAATTCCATTAGCAGCTGAAAAAATGAAAAGTTATCAATTTTTGCAAAAGTTTTTGAAGAGAATAGAGGGACTGGAATGTGACTGAAGTGTTAGAGGATTTGGCTTGTATTTTCTGATATTACTATTATATAAGAGATATGATTATTATGATCAGTACAACTACCTATTTAAGATTACTCGCTATTGCGGTAGTGCATAAAATCAACCGCAATCCTAGTTCGTATTAATGTATCTAACCAATTGTATTTCATTGATACGAACTATATTCATAGTTGCATACATTGAGAAAATAAGATAAGTTATGTTATATCAAGTAATATAATCCACAGAATACAATTAAATTAAGAAAATGTATTCAAATTTATTGAAAAATGTATCTAGTTGTCTATACCCATCTAATAGTTTCTAATACAATTTATCAACATATCTATATAGTTGCTCACCCAAACCATTTACTTAGGGGTGTCTGGCTATTAAATACAAAATTTTCCTCAATCTATAACCATTGGTAAATCTAGAAATATCTCATTTGGTTTCATATTCACTTCTTTTTACCAGACTTGTTGGTAAAATTGGCAAAAATTCATGAGCCAGATTTGCATTGCCCCTACAATTTTTTCCGACTCTAACAAGTAGTCCAAAACAAAAAAACTCGTCAATCCTCCAACTCTTCCATCCCAATCTACAAAGACCATTCATCGTACTATTCATAATAACAAGCGAGATCATGGTGATCCAGAAGAAGACGCCCGGCCATCCGGAGGAGTCCGTCATCGCCAGGATGACCGTGAAGATGAAGATCATGACTTGGATGAAGAGGCCCCACACAATGCGCAGCGTCAGGTTGCCCCTAAAACGTAACCAGTCGCCCGATTAACTCATTCCTCGAACTCGACCAGCAGATAACCAATCGGTCCCTGCATTCCAATCAATAATATCGCGAGATACCGCGCAGCTCGTTCCAAGTACCCACGTAACGCCTGGGATATCGAAACTACAATCTCCCATCGCTTATCGATTCATTAATCGAACGTCCACGTTTCCGCGCCGATCACTGGCCCGACCGCCAACTTGATCGGAGTTCAACGGAACGCCAACTTCGACGTCCAATTGTCTCGGATCCGAATCTGGATGACGACACGGATAACCGGCGTCGATTGGACGAACAATTGAACGATCTTTGCGTCAGCTATGTCGTGACGTTATAAGCCAAACCGCTATGACTTGCAGCGTTAAAAAATGGATCTTCAGTGGTAGCATTTGTAAGTTATTAGTGGAAACAATAATCAGAAAAAAACAAATTTGTATTCGTTTTAAAATAGTAACTAGTGATCTCTTTAATTTATTAATGGAAATTCCTTAAATCCTCAAATCCAATTTTTTGTTTTCAGTAACTTCGAGGGTAAATGGCGTGGCGATCACTTTTATTAAATTGAAAAAGGGTTGGTCTATTGATTGGAACAATTCTTCCTAGCAAACGAAAACCAATAGAAAACAATATGAATTCCAATAAATTCTACATCAGATCTATTGGTTGTAACCAATTATCCTATATTTCGATGTTCCTGGTCAAGAAACAGTGAAGTGTATTGGTTGAAACCAATTTACAATAAGCAAACTAGAATGTGTGAAAACATGTTGGTTTGAACCAATACTTTAAACAAAACTCATTAACAACAAATTTTGCTAGAAAAAGTTACAATGCAATAAAGAAGTATTTTGGCATCTTTCTGTGACGATTTTTCTATTTACACTGACAAAACAGGAGTTGAAAAGATGATTGCAGAGGTGAGGAACAAATTTATCTCGATTGAAACGATCATTTCAATAATTTCGTGCTGTATTGGTTTAAATGAGTTAAGAAACGCAATTGAAACCAATAAAAAACATAAGGTTCGTGTATTGGTTTCTATTGGCTTTCGTTTGCTAGGTTATGACTCGTTTGAAGGTTCGCGCATACCCAAACTGCATGAATACGTTGATCCAATTGAACAGCAAATTCGGCACCTGGGACGCCATGCCGACGTAGGAGAGGAAGCTGGCGGCATATTGGTTTTTCACGCCTGTGTACGACTCCGCCAATTTGAAGTCGACAAAGTACTGCGAAAGAAACACATGCGTTGGTTAATGTCATGGTGACTTGTAAGAATTTTCAGACTTTGAATTCAGGTAGATGGTTTATACAAATTCTATGTCGATTTTGTGGCAGGTTTACGTAGTAACTATTGCAGGTAAAGTAATATAAAATTCACTTAATCGTATCGAATGTTTTTTGGAAATATATCTGTACAATGTTTACTTTATCCGTGTAAATAATGTTTGTAAACTGTAAACTTGAGCTATCAGAAAATGAATTTCAAAGAAACTCCATTAGAAGATAATACTTTAAATAGGTGTTTTAATTTATATATAGATTGAAGTTTCCGTTAGTCAAACATGTTACACAAAAAATCGACTGTGGACAACTGGTAAGAGAATGTACCAAAAAGATTTCATTGGAATTCACTTCAGTGCTACACTGTAGCATTGAAGTGATAACTATTTGGATAAACTACAAGGATAACTATCTTGGAAAAGATAGGTAACTAAGTTTCTGCTTTTAGTGTAAAATTTAAGATGTTATACAACTTTACAGAAACACTTTCGTTTGCTGAAAGCAGATTAGCTTAAAGTTTAAATTTTGCAGTTAAACTTTATTTATTAAAATCTGATTCTTCCAACATGGGACCTCACTCCTCAGGTAAAAAATAACATCGCACACCATTAGTACTGATAGTAATAGATTTTTAATAGAAATACTATTTTATACATAATAAATACTAGTTACATATATCTGGGTTTTATTAGGTTTAAGAACGGGAATGTGACTTACTAAAAAATGGCGGAACTAATCCTGTTAAAATAAGACAAAATCACAAAAAAACCAAGCATCCTCTTTTCATTCAATTTGGTCTTCATTTTCTACCAACATCGCACGCTTACTAAATTCAGATTTTTCCGCCAGATGTCACATTGAAATATCTTAGATCCCAATACGTATCTAATATCCAATGGTTTCTGACGAACTTTTATTTACAGCCTGATCTTAAGTGCTTATCTCAGCAATCGTTACGTAAAGTCGTCAGTTACTCTGAACAGCTTCAAGTGACCGTTATCCGCGAAATCTCTTTCGAAATAATTTTCGCCCAGCTTCTTCGGGCAGACTTACTTTGTCCGCGGTGATGAACATGTTCCAGGACGTGAGTGCGCCGATCCCATGGAGCACCATGATCAAGTACACCAGTCTCAGTCTGTCTTTTGGAGGGTTGAGTTCCAGGTCCGCTCGGTCCATCGTGACGCCTTTGAAGTTCAGCTCGTCATCCGTAACCCCAGTGCCTTCCCAGCCGGGCGACAATCGCACCGGCTCTGAACCTATCGGAAAAACGTATGGTTCATCTCCGCGCTGTCTACACGATGGACAACGAGTCTTTCGTGGCGGCTTATCGCGACGCAATCGACCTCACACACCCACATAAAAATACTCAAGATAAGAGACGATTCATTACGGAAATGTATTCCGCGGCGGCGATTGACGAGTTAAAAGCAGGTGGCGTTTCGTAAGGTGACATCTTATTTGTGACTGGAGGATTTTGGTGTTGATTGTGAAATTATTTGGGGTGAAAAAACTAATTTTTTTTAATGGAATGCTGCGATTGGTATTATAATGGTATTTGAGAATATTTCGAAAAGTGTGTAATATTTTGTATCATGTGATATTAATATTGTATTTGAAAAAGAATGTCCTGATTAGTTTATGAAGTTTTTGTAGAAACATGTTTTCGTATGATTTTAAGGAGAAAAACGGAAAAATATTGTGATAAGATTTTGATAAAGTTTTATTAATATTTTTAGTACTTGTTTTTTTATTGGAATAATAAAATAATATTTTTTTTTTAATTTTATATATTAATTTATTAAACGAAGTCTTCTCTATAAGTGAGATTTTTTCCTTATAAAAAACTTCTTTATATTAAATGAAAATAAAGATTAAGTTTGAAAGAAATGAGCATTTCGGAGAGAAAAAAAAGGGATTTGCGCAACGAATGTGAGAACTTTTATGATTCCGTGTGAATCGCGCGTCAACAAAACTCTGGAATCAAAAGTGGTTTAATTAACGTGGCGGATTCGATAGGCGAGGGATACGGCTTTCGTCCAATCAAACGGCGGTGTCCAATAAATAGGCTTAAGTGTCTCATTTATTCAATCGCGCGCTGAATGGAATTCGCCGCGAACAATAGAGCGTAATTTCATTGACTGACATTCGTTAGACGCTCGCTCGAAAAGACGGAACAACGTAATTCGGTGAACGCAACGGCAGTAGTGATAATTAAAATGCCTTTTGTCACGCATAAATCACGAATCCCCGGCTTAATGCCAATCGGGACCTCATTGATCCGAATCGCGATTCGGGCCGGTTGTTTGCACTTTTGGCAAACAGGTTGTATGGGAAAATTAGATCGACGAGATTATTTGGAGCTTAGTGTAACTAAGCTCCGAATAATATTCGTTGTTTATTTAGGGGAGGTGCAAATCTTATTTCCGGAATACGAAAATCTGTAATTTTCAGCAGAATATTGTGATATGATTTTTTTTAATCATATTCTAACTAGACGTAAATTGGGTTTGTTGAACCCAATTTTCCTCTGATTTACATGAAATGTGATGCCTTTTTTTTTCATGTATGATATAAACCAGTTCTCAAGGCGCACAATTAAATTTTGTTTCATTATCATAAGATAATTGTTTTTAAAATTTTACATAAACGTTTGTTTATATCCACACAATGTTGTAAAAAAATAATTTGTAATGCTGATATTATAACTTAGATTTCATTTTCGTGTAGTGAAGAGTCTAAAGTATCAAAATCTGAAATTAAACAAATTTGTTTTGTTTCGGTTTTTTCATGATTTTTGTATTACACGTGCCATTATCTTACTGATAGATTGTGGAATTTTTTCGACTCTTAAGTAAATTCATTGTAGGATGTTAATTCTTTAGAATTGGAGGAAACTGAATTAATTAATCAATTTGAGTTGAAAGAGTAAATGGGTGATTTCATGAAAAAGATACTTTATTTGCTTCAGTGATCTTTCTGAAATCACAGCAGATTGGTTTATTTAATTTTTGTCATGTAGGTTGTTAATATAACTCCATTAATTAAAACAGGAAGAAACATGAATAAATTTTTATAGCAAACAAACTTCATCAATATTATTATACTATATAGACTATCGATGTATTCACTGTATAAAACATGTTATTTCGTAATAAGTATGTTTGAATTAATCATTTTAATTGAAGTCATACAATTTTATGAACACGATTTAAAAGAAGATTTATTAACAATCTAAACTACGTTGACTTTGTTTAGAATTGGATTTGTAATGCACTATTTATTTGAAGAATGTGATATTAGTAATTTGATAATAAATTATCAATTAAAATGAAATTTTCCATATTCTTGTACATTATTTTACGTCTATTGAACATATGTCCACAAATACATCAAAAGGATAATGAAAAAGCTCAAGCATCAATTGATGAAAATTTGGGGATATGTAGCGCTTAAGAAGACGATTTCAATGTCACAATTGATTTTTTAGGGGGCCCATTTTTAATATTTTTCAAATTTTTTGCGAAATTCAGAAAATTCTGAATTTTGCAGACGTGCCTACAAGTTGGTCACAGTTGCCGAAAAAATAAAAAATGTTATATAAAAAACAATTATTAAACGTTTATATGTTTAAATTTGTTAGTTCTGGATACAGTTTTGTTTTTCAAATAAGTAATATATGGGAACCAAAAATGCTTTATCTTATTATATACATTTCTTATCGTAAGTTTCATGTACTAGAGTACATTTTGGTGTGAATGATTAGGTTTGGGAATTAATTTCGATAGTATATATCTCAGTATCGTATGAGGTCTTGTGCTGAATAAAGCGATAACTCTAAAAATGTATTGTTAAAAATGTATTGTTAATCACTTTTTTCATTATTTTGAACATTCTTCTAAACAATAAGTTTCTTTATATAATGAGGATTGGGAAAAAGTTGCCTTCAAGATGAAATCTTTCACATATAAAAGTTAAATAATTTTTTGTATATACAATGTTAAGTGTTGTTGATAATTGTGACCGATTTGTAGGCACTTTTGCGAAATTCGGAATTTTCAAAATGTATATCCTCTGAGAGATTTAATGGAAAAAATCTGAAAATTAGGAAGTTGACGATAATTTATCATTCTTTAAGGATGTAGAACTTTTTTTCGAAAAAACATTTTGTTTCGTCACTGTGCCACCCGGACCCCTTAAAAAATCGATTGTGGCATTGAAATCGTCTTTTTAAGCGCTATATATCCCCAAATTTTCATCAGTTTATCTTAATTTGGTAAAAAGTCTTTTTTGCGACCGTTACGCAACCTTAAAATTTGATGTAAGTGTAGCTGTGGCCGATGTAAATTTTCAGTGTACAAATGAAGTCTCATCATATAAATACACCAATCGGTGTAAATTTTTGGCACATAAATTTAGA
This sequence comes from Ceratoteleas bidentatus, assembly GCA_022817645.1. Taxonomy (NCBI): domain Eukaryota; kingdom Metazoa; phylum Arthropoda; class Insecta; order Hymenoptera; family Scelionidae; genus Ceratoteleas; species Ceratoteleas bidentatus. The sequence continues at coordinate 16,381 of JABFPB010003400.1, forward strand.
CATTTTAACCACTGAACACGATTACCGACATTAATTTTTCTCAAGACACACACATCCATCGATGTTATTATGTGCACTTTCCGAAAACAATTCTAAGATTTAGAAGCACTTTTCAATCCCTGCTTCACTGGGAAATTACTTGGAAAGCAAAGGGCGACTAGTCGCGTCCGGCATGAATCTTTGTTTACATTTCTACACTTTTTCAGTGTTCGCGCGTAATTCAAAAAGTGTAAAGTTAGCAGAGCAACGGAAGAATCCCTCTACACTTTTCATTGTGTTATTTTACAACTTTTTTTAATTACTTTTCTTACACCGATATTTTAATATCGACTACCATTTACACTTTACACCATCGATTGTTGACAGTGCACATCCTGAAATATCCTGATATTCTCTTGCTCCATCCTGATACATGCGAATGGAAACAAAAAATTCAAGATTTCGTATTCTAGAAAATGTATGATTTTGGGCTAAAGTCAAGCAAGAAATTTTATTTGCGTTTTTGGGCTACAGTCGCGCACGAAATTCGGTAATCTAATGTGCCCTTTTGGGCTATTTCTGGACGAAGATATTGAGCCTATCTGGGTTATGATAAGAAGAAATGGGCGCTTTTGAGATTCACCAGTAATTTTACAAACTGAACGAACTGAGGTAATAATCTGACACATCTATTTTAGACGAAGTTTAGGTTGTAATAACAGAAAAAACCATTTACAATTGTCGGTGATAATTTTTGTAATAATTAGGGTTGCGAATTGTTCGAACAGTTCATGAACAGTTCGAACTGTTCAATTGATAAAAAAGTTCGAACATGTTCGAA
>JABFPB010003401.1:0-17203 GCA_022817645.1 Ceratoteleas bidentatus
AAACCGAATTCGTTACCCCTAAGTGAAAATGGCATATTCGACATACGATATGCAACAATCACAGAATGTCTTAAACATTTTTTTTATTTCTTAAGTAGAGTATGGCAAAGGAATTTAAAATTCCCATTATTGAACTCCAGATTTTGATCCAAGAAACTCCAAAATTGTACCTGCGCATTCCTTCCTTTTTGTAAAAAACCGAGTAGGTGAGAATTTGTCCATTGGGGTTTTCCGGTTCCTGCCAGTGGAGTGTGACGAATCGGGGGTTGACGATCGCGAAGCTCAGGTTTCGCGGCGGAGACGGCACGCTGCCCTCAATCGACTCGAAGCTGTCCGTGTCATCTACGGAATGGGACACCGGATTGTGTAGGAGATTGGGGTCTATGGCTGACTCGAGCAGGTCGTTGGGATCGCTCGCGGGACTCAGGGAGATGGACGGGTTCGGGGTGAACGCCGAGGAAGTGTGCCCCAGAAGCGTACTGGGATGCTGCCACGTGTCATTGTAAAACGGCCTGTGCAACACAGGCCGTCTGTACTGTTTCGGTGCAGACTTCGTCGTCGCTTGCTTGCGCTTTTCTGATTGTTAGCATGCCACACGGTTAAACGGAGAGGAACACCAAAGTGAACAGAACAAACGAAATTAAATGTCACAACTAAAATGAAATCAACACATAGAGCGGAAGAACATTGAATATGCTTTTGAATCAAGTCACAATATGATCAGTTGTAATGTTTCCGAATTGGGTTTCCAAACATTTCAAAGGTATTTCATATTCTTCCACTTACATTCAATGGTAATATGGTAGAAAATAAATGAAAGACACAGAGGAAAAGTGTACAATAACATTACCATAAGTTGTAATATGGTATTCTAGAAATTATGGTGTGAAATATTGTAAGTGCAGCTCTGTTTTTTACTACAAATATTTCACATATACTACATTGTTTATTGCAGATAAGCCAAACATAAAAATGTATTTGAGTATATTCTGATAGAATACACATTTTGTAAAAGTCTGAAAATTAATCTGAAAAGATCTGCAAAAACTCTGGTAAAACTTTACAGCGTTCATTAAATCAGGTTTTGCAGATTTGTCCAGAACAATTCTCAGAGTTTTTCAAATTTTTGTAATGTTCTTCTTAATATAAAAATATAACTTACTACTTTGTAAGGCAATAATTCAAACAAAAAAGAAATAAACAACACCAATTTAAACACGCCACGACACAAATTCTCTGTGTAGAAATTACTAAATCGACATTTAGAAATGCAGTAGAACCTGGATTATCCGACTTCCAATTACTTCGCACCTATGTTATCCAACATGTCATGCCACCATGTTAGTACCGAGATTTCACAAATCCGGTGTCTGACATTCAGTCGCATAAATACCTAGCTTTTTGCCGTGATAATATGCGGATCAGCTGTACGAGTCCTTCCAATTATTTCTCCGCGTAATTTTCGAAACTAAATCCGGATAATTGAGGTTTTACCGTATTTAACACGTATACAACAAAAACTTACTCGGTTGATTAATTATGAGTCTGGCCGAGGCTTGGACAGTGCCGGCCGGATTCATTCCAACGCACTGGAAAATTCCAGCATCTATTGGAAGAATTCCATTGATACGTAAATTGTTTCTGTAAAGTAAACAGTGAAATTCGTATTACTCTTTACATTACGTACGCCGCTTGTGTAAATGATGTCTGAAATATTCTGAATCAGCTTCGGAGAAAATTAAAAACACACAGTCAATGTAAATGTAACATTATCCATATTCCAATTTCGATAATCCGTTTCAAATATATATCAAATAACCGTACCCGTTGACGAGCTGCCAATATTCGTTCTCTTTGATTCGTTCTCCATTTTTCAACCACGTAATTTTAGGCTTTGGCTTCCCAGACACTTCGCACTCGAACTCAAGATCCTGACTTTCACTCGCAACTTTGTCTTCTGGCATCTTCACAAATTTTGGCGGGACTGTAAAAATAGGGGAAATTGGTATAGAAATTAAAATTGGAAATTGATTTTTGTCCAGAAGAGTTTACCAACCTTGGACGGTGACTTCAGCGCCTTCATCCAGAGATTCTACAGAGTTTTCTGCTCGACACTGATATGACCCATCGTCTTTTGTAGTCAGGTTCATAATCATCAAACTGGAGGATCCGACCTTACGATACCTATTACGAAAAAAGTATTCGCTTTCAAGATCATTATATTTAAGATCAAAATTAAATATCTTTGTAAAAATGTCTATTGATCAGATTCCTTCTAGTCTTTAGTTAGCATCAATTTCAAAATTGATAACAGATAGATAAGAATGTCTGTTATGTAATACCTTCGATTTCGATCCAAATCAAGAGAGTCCCCATCTTTTAACCAAATGATATTTGGTTTTGGGTTGCTATTGGCAGCACACTCCAATGTGATTGTAGAACCTTCTACAGCGATTTGCGGTGAGGGTTTCGCCGCGAAAGTTGGCGAAGTGTACGCGGTCTCTCCAACTAAAATGAAAGAAGTTTGGATGATTTTCTTAACCAGGTTACAAGTTTGATGATTTGATACTGCAATCTGTGTACCAACCATTGTCGCTGGGTAGCAGTCCTACTTGTGCTTTGTTGCTGTACTTTGTCTGCCCGAACCCACTTACTTTACATCGGTACGAGCCCACATCGGGCCATTGGAAGTCACTTATTTCTAGGGCCCCTACAAAGACAAATAATTGGATATGACAGACATTTGATGTGAAATTGACAGGCGATTTCAAACTCCGCTCAAAAGCCCGTTATATTGTCTCTTACAAGATTCATTTTTTCAATACACAATATGCAAAATGTTCTAAGTGTATAATAGATTAAACCATGTATTTTTGTTTTTAAATTAAAAATATGTAATAGCATACTATCCGCAGTCTAGTAATAAATAAATGTCACTAAATCTGTCACTTTTACAATACGTATTTCATGAAGAAAAAATAAACCTTTAAAACAAGTGTTTTATTCTTCCAGAACAAATCTCTGCAACAATGAAACAGTTAAAAAATTCTCTTTCCATGAATAAATGTTACGTTTATTTTTCCAACTGAAATACTAGAACCGAAATCACTGTACAGGAGATATTAAATATCCGAGGATGCAAATGAATGTTGACTTTGATATATGGAATTTCGGAAGTGATTCGACGGTTTACCCGATGGAAGCACAGTCATTCGAGTATCATCCAGCTGCAACGGCTGCTCGTCTTTAAGCCACTCGATTTGCACTGGACTGTAGGATTGTTGCAACGAACAGCTCAAATAAGCGATCTGCCCGACATAGAGCATCGTATCCTGGGGCTCTTTCGCGAATCTCGGGAGACCTAAACGCAAAGTTCATTAAGTGGTAATATCAGGTCGAACAATTTTTTTTACTTTAATGTGAAAAGTGTACTTTTAAGCGATATCCTTAAGGAGTAAATATTATTTATAGATTTACTGCTAAACAAAATTGAAAGTATTATTTTTATAAGTTTAGTTATTTGAAAGAAACATTAAACAGAAATATCAGGTCGAACAATTTTTTAAAATCAAAATGAAAAGCACACATTTAAGTAATTTTGTTAAGAAGTACATTTTATATGCAGATTTACTGTTTACAAAATAAAGTTTTATTTTTATCAGTTTGGTTAGTCCAAAGAAACAGCTGTGATGTATGAGACCTGTCATTATTGAGACGTTTACTATTAAGGGAATACTTAACTCGGTTCTTCAATTAATCAACCTGCATTGAGAAAAACGAATTGACCAATTAACATTGCTGAGTGTAATTCTAAGAGAGCAGACTTTGCAATGTAGACTGTGAAAGTAAAATAAGTTAAATATTCAAATTTAATTAATTTCTGATTTATTATGAAATAAAATCTGATTATGATGAAATTTATGATGAAATAAGAGTATTTTTTATTTACTATTGCTCCTTAACTTTAGATAAAGAAATTACATTTCTAAAAATGTCGAAAATGCCAGAGAAAAATATTGTTGCATGACAAAAGTATACATTTCACTTTAATCTGTGGAACCGGGATATCGTTGTAAATAACTGAAGAACATTCCCACCTGCTGGGAAATAATAATCATAAATTGACAGTTAGTTGCGACGATTCCTGCGGAAGGAGTCAATTTGAAAAGCGTAAGATAACTTACTTGCGTGTCTTATCATGGCGGTTCTTGAGACTATGGCTCCGACATTATCAATGGAAGCTAAACACTGATAGCCCCCAATTAGTTCCGAATTGTTCGAGTAAAAGCTACTGATGTATAAAGATCCATTAGCTAATTGTGACCTGAAAAAAGAACCATCGTAAACAGGTACTTCAACAGAAAATAAGCAAATTATCTCTACAGACAAAAAAGGTTTAACTAACATTTTGGAAATGTTTAAAATTGTTTAAATAATTTAATTTATAATTAAATTTGATAATTTAATAATTATTAAACAGTTTTACAGTATTAATTAAATAATTAATTTACAATAATGCAACATTTAGTTAACTTGATAAACACATCAATTTATTTTACAAATAAAACTTGTGTTTTTTTATATTTTAATTAATGCAGCAAGAAATAATGTCTTAATTCGTACATTATTTTTATTTTAGTTTTTATTTCAAATGAATTAATATTTCTGGGTCCAAAGGGTTTTCGAGTGACGCTAACTCGTGTCAGACAATTAATCGAATGATCGTCGAAATAAATCAGTCGTTTGGCTGCGGTGTCCCAACCATGGCTATGGAAATTTTCGGCATAACTCTAGTCGCGGAGTTCGTACCTAAAAGTGTCGCCTATAAAATTTATCGGCTGCCCGTCTTCGGTACGCCAGTGAATCGTTGGCTCGCCGTATAAGCTCTTCGCCTGGCAGTCCAGCCTGACGGGTCCGCCGTGATCGACGATCGCATCTTGAGGCTCCGTGGTGAAAGATAACCCACCTGCGCTTGCCACTGAAAACAATTTGCAACCCTTGTGTCAGACATATTGCACTCTTGGAAAAATTGAAATCTTGCAACAAACAATTATGCATGAGTGTATACTCGAATTGGATGGATATCATGATGGGAAAACAATTTTGCAAAAATCTGCAAAATCCTCTGAAAAGATTCTAAAATTGTAAAATTCAGAAAAATCTGTAAAATTCTAAAATTCAGAAAAAGTGCTGACATTGGGATTTTTTAAAGTTTCGCTGTACTTAAATGTTTTAATGTATTTAAACTACAAAGTCTGACTACTGCAGAATTTCGCAGATTTATATTCTGCAAAATACATTTGCAGATTTTCCCAGTAAATGTCAGATTTTTTTTATTTTTAGAAATAGCGTTAGCTTAAAAAGTTGGTTGATAGAATCAGATTGATATTCAATTTAGAAAATGGAAGTCAAAAGTTTCATAATCCAGATTGTAAAAAGATTGCAATTGTGAGAATATGCTTATGAAAGTCATCTTTATTACACGATGTTATCTGCGAGGTTTCGGTACGTTTAGTGTAAGCAAACAAATGTCAGCTCAAGAAGAACTGCTTTGCATATCCTTTGTGCTGGATAAGAGCCTATAATGATTAATAGACTCATGTAATTAAGCGAATCTCCTTGATTTCCGCTCGGTTGTCTACCGAAGCTAATTATTTTCAACAACAAAGTCGAATTATGACAGTCTATTAGGAAAGGATTAAGATAGCCAGGTATAACGATCTAAAGGATATTATAATAAAACAATGATGAAGGGATTTCAGGAAGGGAAAACGGTAAAGAGATTCCGTATCACGAATGTTCTGATAAACAACCATTTTTCCATTTGTTTCTCAAATCTTTCATACATTTATTTCTAACCCTCATTTTCTGACCTCAAAGACAAAAATGTTTTGAACTTGAATGAGTCTTTGTTCAAAAACATTTTTTCTTGAAACATTAGTCCAAGTAAAAAATATTTATCAAATCGCGAACTGATCCTGATTTTTTTTACTTGGAGGCATTTATCATGAGCAAACCTGAGTCTATACTCCCTTTCTTCTTTTCCTCTATCTTTCTTATTTCTGTGCAACTACGCATTTAATCCAGAATCATTGGTAAGGTACGATTTCTTTAACATGTTTTCATACAGGAGACTGTGGATGATGGGTTCCCGAGGTCGTTCTAAGGATCAATTATCAGACGTGCATCCGTTAACGAGAACGCTATAATAAAAAAACGGGAGACGGTTTGAGGGAGAAAGAGACTAGGAGAAACAGCCAGGCAAGTATAAGATTTCACAATGTTTTCTCAGACACGCACATGAGGGCATATAAAATGTCTCGCGGTAAAGGCGATATTGTTCGAACGTGGAAAAAGGAGTCCAGAAAAGCTCCGCCGAGACAATGGACGAGAATAAGTTTCAGTGCAAACAGGCAGATAAGCGTCCTCTGCGTCTGATGGATGATGAACAAGTTTGCGACTAGAGAGCACGAGACTCGATTGTTTCGGCGAAAGACGTATTGATTACTTGAATGGCGCTGAGACATTGATAAGGACTAATATGAACGATTGTGGCAATGACAGTAAGAAAGGTTTCGGTGAGGAAGGATATCCTGGAAGATTCAATCGTCAAGGAGAATCTGGAAATGAGCTTTTTGGTGGGAATGAGAAGGCAAAATGCAAATCAGGATTTTTGCGAACGTGGAGACTTAAGTACTTTTGCAAACAAATCTTGAAAATTTCTGAACATTTTCAAATAGTTCGACATATCTGAAATTGGAAGTTTTTTTTAGAATTTTTGAGTAAATTACTCCTTTAATTTTGAAATCTAAAGATTGAACCATAAGACTTTTTCAGAATTCATCAAATTCTTTGAGATTTTCTTTGGAGAAATTTGTTTACATTTATAAGGACGAAGAAATAACAATTAAATAGCAGTAAGAATGTTTTTTTTATATGATTTGTATATCCATTTTTTAGTTTCCGATTCGTTGCACAAAGAATTCTTGGGGAAAATATCGACAATAGTAAAACGTAACAGCATACAGGAAGTTTGGATGATAATAAATTTTTCGCGTCAATACTGGCCAAAGTAGACTGTATATCAAGTAGTAAAACCCAGCGAACACACGCTGAATTGCTGTTAGATATCGATGCTTCTTATAAGTATACGAAAAACATGCCACTTCAGATTATCGATGAAGGATTGCCCATTTGTGTATATTTTTAAATGTAAATGACATGTTTTCCGCCGATAATTCCAGTGGCATGTGTTTCGTTGGGATCAACGATGTGTTTACGGTTGTAAGCAATAACGGTAAACAAATTGATAATACATGCTAATTTTTTTTTGTTCCAGTGACATGATTCTTTTTATTGCTACTTTCATCAGTGATTGTCAAATCGCCGTTTCAGTTATGACACTTTCGAACTTTCAAAACGGAATTCCGTCCAGATTGAACGTAATCGATAACATCATTTTTTCGAAATCCCGTTTGATGATAAACTATTTATTTTCCAAGTTATACCCCTCTTTAAGGACGATTCTATAATCTCAAAATATTCTTCTTACAATAAGATGATGTTTTACTTATAATAAGAGGAATATTCTTATTGTAACCTGAATCATTTTATTATAAAGAGATTTTCCAGACATTTTTTAGACGAACTGATTTATTCTCAATGTCCAAATTTACTTTCTTAATTTGATAAAGACACCCAATACCATACGGGTAAAAATGGTCCAGGCTTTCTTGGGGGAAATGCGGTTCGAAAGGCATCCCGGCCACCGCAGTAACGAAAAGCGAATTTTTTTTCCTCCAAACACAAATACGATCGGCCCTTTTCTGGGCTACCAAACCTTCCGACGAGAATATCTCAGATATCACATTTGGCGTGTTTCAAGAGGCCATGCCTGTCATATAAAAACATTTTTAAAAGGGTCGCATGAGTACATCCTAAATTGTCGTCATACACCATATCCGTTAATGATAAGCTTTACGTTATTAATAGCAATCAATATAATTAATTAAATCGGGATTTTCTATGTAATCCTCGATTACAATTGAAGTTTCTTTTTCGTGAATCGAATAACCTTTTTTCGTCACCTCTTTTAACATTGTTTTCAATCGGGTTTAAGACACTAAACAGTGTAAAATATGGTTAGTTTGTTTCCCCGTAAGAAATTATACCCCAACTTCCTTACGGAGAGAAGGAATACGGAGAGAAGGAAAGTTCTCTCCGTATAATTACTATCTATAACTCAGGCGTGATTTCAGGATTTGTTGAACCCGATTATTTGTGGTCAAGTGCGATTTCACTGGACAAGTTCATTCGTATTTGCGGTTAACGTCGTTAGATCTGGTTGCTGCGAATTTCGGAAGTTACCCGACCGATATGCAGATTTTAACGACAATATATTCAATTATATCCCCTGCCACTTACCCCACCCCTCGCGTCATTTAATTTTCGCGCGATTACTTCACCTCTCCTCTCTGTCTCTCGCACTCGCGAACGCGACACCAGTGAGATAATTACGAGACACTTTCGACAACTTTCATGCGAGTTATTAACGTTCAGTTTCAATTTCACGTCGCCGATTTCGCGGAATTGGGTTAAACGATTTTTTATGTCACGTTTAGTTCATAAACGATGACATTTTTCAATCGGGACGCTGCTTTAGTCACTAATTGATTGTTCGGAAAGCTAAGTCGATTGTTTATTGGGGAGTTTTGAAGAGGAACATCAATTCCGAGAGAAGTACATGTACGTTCGACAAGGCGATTGTTGGATGTAAAATGAGGATTAGAAAACGATTGAAATTCTTGGCGCAGAAATTTTTCGCTGGAAAATGCGAACCGGAAGTGTGCACCAGAATCGGACGTTGGCACTGGTTCCACCATATCCATAAATTGATGAAAGTTTGAAAAATAATTTCGATTCGGCAGAGCTTTTGCATTTTTTGTTTCTTTTGTGCACGGAAACTTCCACTTCGACGAACAAATTATTGCGTTACTGCATTGTAAATAAACTGCGTTAGACATTTTTGGAGTGTAAAATCTTCAAACCGAATTCAAATTCGAAGGATGAGCAATGTTTTCCGAATCGAATCGAACCCTTGAGGCAAATGAAATGCGTTGACAATTTATTGCAATTATTTTGTCAAGCTTCTGTGGGGAAAGTGGTTTTCTTCACTTCCGGTTCAGGAGGAAATTTATTGAGGCTGAAATAAATTATTGACTGACCAGAACGAGATTCTATAATATAATACATTTTTTTAACTGATATTTTTTTATTTATCATTATATCATTACAAATAAATCTTAAAAGATTAATTTCAGATAAAATTCACCTGAAGCGTTCCAATTTCGTCAAATAAAAAACTTATTTTGTCAACAAAAATGTCTAAAACTCTCCAGAAAAGTCGATAATATAGGAATTGGAACCATTCATCATGGCCTTAAAGACGTCTGAATCAGAAGTTATTTTCAGGGTATGTCGGATAATCATAACACAGTCCGTTGCTCCGAACGTCTGTAGACCGGAAACTAGGTAAAGGGTTGTTGATTGGTTTATGAAGTGAGCAGTTCGATGCAAGATGAAATGACAAAGAAAGCGGTCGTCAAAGCTTACTCAAAGCTCGTTCGTAATTCGGAGCAAAACAAACCGGCCGGCATGCTGATTTACGACACCGTCCCCCGACAACCTACCGCACGTCGCTCCTAAATAGATTTACAGCGATTACACGTAGTATCGCTCGCGTCGCACGATGAAATTTCGCGCAATAACGCGACAAACAATTTCGGGTTTGGGCATCACGGGCGCTGAATTACGGAAACGCCCTGCGGGCCAAGTAACGAATAGCTTCTCGCAAAGTAAGCACTTTACATCAAGTTTCAATTTAAATATGAATAGACCGCGGCTCGGACGTTAATTACGATTTTCAGCCGAGTTCAGGTAATTTGGGTATTTAGGATAGTAAGTTGATTCCAAGTGTTTATGTCGAAATAAAATGGTAAATGTGTTGGTGAGAAATTTGGTATTTTGGTGGCAATGGGAGAGTGGAAAAAGGATCTGTGGTTTTCAAATTGATTTTTTAATTTGAGGGTAAAGTGGATATTTTGGATGGTTTGATGGGATGGGGAAAGGAAATGTTGAAATGTTGATTGGAGTGTTCTCTTTGTACAAACACGGTTGATAATTGGTGCAATTCATTTTTCGTCGTCTAGCATTATCATTCAGTGTGCATAATAGTGGAATAAATTATTTTGGAACAATCAGTTCTGAGCTCCCATAACCCTGAGAGCTGAACTCTGAACGTCTTACGTTGTGCAATGTCATAGAATAAATATGATTATTTTGTGTGGAAATAAGGTCTACTTATTTATTCAAGTGCACCAGATTTAACTAAATTGGTGGAGAAACTTTAACATTTATTTATCAGCACAAAAATTATTAAAACTTTTTTAAAAAGACTTAAGTAATACCAATGAGGTAAGAAACTTAAAAAATTATCGTCTTCGAAAAATGTAGGAATTCATTCATCGTTACTTTGCAAACTTTTTTACATTAAACTTATTCTTATTATCCTGACAAATAATAGAAGTAATAAAGTAAACCATAAGTTTAATACAATTTTATTATTTAAAAAGAAACACTTTAATTCAAAGCATGTGATCCATATTTTATCCTTGTTCGATCCATTGTGACCCATATTGACCCATATTAATAAATCAAATAAACTAAATTTTTTAATCTTGTACAACAAAAATTTTTTACATTAACTGGTTCGCTCAACTTCACTCGATATTTACACATTTGAATCGATTCATGCAGTTGACACAACTCCATAAATCGTTTGAATGGAAGCGTTAACTGAAATTCAGTTCAATCTTTCTGGGCTCACTTAATTTAAGTTCTCAATGGATTTAATATTCAATCCTTCGAAATATGACAATTTGAACAAAACGCGCGCTTTGTTCAGACATGCGGGACTCGATATCGGTAAAAAGATTTATGAGCGATTCGTGTGGCGCCCTGTTTAGCCTCGCGTTCACGCTGTGTTTGTCACATGCCAGTTACGCTCGTAGGTTTTTCCGCGTTTTTTGCTCGCGCGGTTCTAGCGCAAAATACAACACTCATGAATTATCAAAAGAGTTCCCGCACCAAACCCCGAGCTTTCGCCGAGAGGGGGAAATGAACAAGTGCTTCAATTATTTTGCTAACCTGCGAAACCCGTTCCCACGTAGAGCTTAAATTAAATACCTAAATTAAAGACTTTGACGGTTTCACAGTTCAATGAAGTCGGATTTGACGTTCATTACTTTGGGCTTCCCAACCAAAACGGGGTCTCGGGACAAGTTCGAATTACTCGGCATTTTAATCGCGGTGAAATATTATTCGGTATTTCAGGTTCAGCCTTTGTTGGATTTATCATTGTTTAGGAATTGAATAGTGATTTTCTATTGCCTAAGAGACATTTTTTACATAATAAATTTCAGTTTAAACGATTCCTTTCTTGAAACGAGACGAAGATATTTTTAAAGAAATGATTAAACTTATTAAAGGACCAAAATCATCTTTTACATTATTTAAAACTGAATTTAATCCTAATGATAAAAGGTTAAAAATATCCCTATTTTTAGGTTTACGTTCACTTTCCGATTCCTTTTGTGAAGTTTGAATGGAAGAGAATTATTTGTATAAAAAGAGTAAATGAAACTCTCACTTACATTGCAAGATTTTCTATCTGATTATCATTTAGATGAAAAGCCTAAATGCCATAAACATTACTTTTACCCAGTTTCAAATGGAAAGAAAAGTGACCTCCAGTATTTATTGGATAATTGTAAATAAATAGACGTTTTCGATTTTGAATATTGTGAAATATTCCGCCGGTAGCCTTTCTACAAATTGCTGCAGACAATACAGGTTCTCTTTAAGACCGCTGGCCACGTGTTGGTGTGGGTACAATGCACGATTAAGTGTGAGAGTGCGTGCATCTATAAACTGCTTGAGCTCAGACTATTAGAATATATACGACCTAAGGTCTGCTGGGAGTCTTATTCAGTCCTTTCTTTCTTGCGGTTTTTGGAACTGTCAAGGGTCCATCAGAAATCTTTATTCTTCAACTGATTGAGTACAAAATTTTTGCTTATCTTCAATCTAATTGTCAAAAATTTTCTTAACATCCACCAGATGGTACAAAGGATTGTCTTGAATTTTCAATTTATTGACATATTTAGATTTCATATATTGAGAGATATATACGAGATATGTATATTATAATTGAAAATGCCGGGAAAAAATATAATAGTCCAATTACGTTTATTTCATCGTGAGCTCGAGTAATCATAAATACATTCTTTTGTATGGTATACATATTTCCGGCATTTTATGTCTGCAATATATTATTTAAGAATATTTTGTCGGATACATTTTGTGTGGGTAAGTGCTGGATGAACATGAATCAATTTTTCACAACTTACCCGTGTTACTTTTTATAAGTACAGGAATATGGACCATTTGCTACCGGTTTTAGTGCGGAAAAGCCATATTTTTGGTTAATGGGAAAAATGCTAGTTCAAAACGTTTAAGATAAATTACCTTTTCGCCTATAATAATTTTTGCACACCAGTTTAAAAATAACATGAATTATAGTGTAATAGGAATTATTATACCAATCGATGGTGCAGACTCTATATGTAAATTTTAAATATTATGGCTTCCTGTGCTAATGGACTAATTTTTTTAAATAAAATATATAAATTAATATACTACTTCTAATACGAATCTTGCAAAACTAATTAGTTAGGACTGAAAAACTTACGACACTAATTTCAAATTACAAATTTGCTTGACAGGTTTTGTAATTTTGGCACTGAATCAATTTTTAATAGAAATACTATAGTTTAACAGCATAATTAAAAGACAGTAGTTCTGGTAATTTTTGTCATCTCAATTTTATGAAAATCTACTGCTTTTCCTGAACAATGTTATTGGAAGTTGTGTTTCTATTTATTTTCCATTACTATAGCATGTCATAACAGTTTGCATATGATATGACAAGAGTGTAAAGCACATGACTATTATTCTCAAAAATGCCAAAATAAGTTACAGGCTCGTTGTAAGATGATTTATTGTTTGCATATTTAAAAAAACTGCCACGTAGCTCATTTTAGTGATAATTTCGCGACATGTAATTTACATTCGGGCATCGCGCAGTAAATCTACACTTGGCAGTAATAAAAATATAATAAAACGTACATGATAAAAGCAAATAAAGGCGTAATCAGTGAATTCATTATATACACGTTACCCCTTGAATAAAATATAATAGAGAACAATTCGAGGCAATTAATAACATTTAGAAGTGAAACTCAATATGACAGTAGCATTCGAGTCAGTTAATAGTTTGTGCGCAAAGAGCGTCCGGTTAGGGAACTGGCGTTAATTCATCTATTTAAGTTATTGATATTGTATTTCAAATTTCCCGCCGAAAAATCTTGATTTACACAAAAAGAAAATGTGATCATATGATTCACTTTTATATGTGAGATTAAAAGAAATGAGGATTTGCTATTTATTTTAGGATATCTAAACATCTTTAGTCTGTAAATGTATTTTTGTTCTTTCTGTCTGTGAAAAATGATTGATAATCTAAATAAATATCAGTATGAAAATGAAAAAACTGAACCCATTTTTAGAAAAGTTCAACAGGGAACTTTAATGAAAAGTTATAAAAGCTGTTTCAAACTATATATTAAATTTTTCATTTATATTTATATGAAAAATAGTAAATATTCACTGCAATGGGTTTGAAGTATTTCCCAACCCTTTAAACAAGAAGTCAACAAAACATTCAATTTAAATGCATCAATGTTTAAGTTAAAAAATTTAAATTTATAGAACATTCATTTATCATGCAGTAAATTGCATTTATTAAAATGGCAATTTCGTTTGCTGTTGATCAAACAACAATATTTGTTATTCGTTAAAAAAATTTCGATGTACTAAATGGCTTCACGTTTGTCAGTTTTCAAACGTGTTCAGTGAACTGCATAGCCAGGTGTTCTTTCAGTTAATGAATTTTTATGTCAAGAGTATTATCGGAGTTAATCGAAATGATTAGTTCATTAATGTTCCAACTGTAAAGTTCGACTTTATAATTATTCATGCATATGTCCATTCATTCACATGCTATTTGATTATTATGCAATAACAATTATTGCAATTCATGCATTCTTCACGTCTAACTAAAACAAAATCTTAGCTCAATTACTCCACTCATCAAAACAAAGAAACTAGTTATCTTTGATCATAACCAGTTTATTAGAAACTGTTTATCATCATATTTTCAAAGATAATTAATCATTGCAAAAGCAATAATCTTGAAAACTTTTTATTTTTCTCTATCATATTCACTTTTACAATCCTTTTCATCCCAATTATTTTTATGACAACAGAAGTAAACATTGGCTTTCCCTATATAAAAATGCTTTTTACCATATTTGTCAAAATCAGAACAAGTTTTAAAATCGATTAGATTGAAATAGGAAAAGACTTGGAAAATGTTCTCTTTATATAGCCTAATTTCTTAGAAATTTATATGATACCATTATTAATAAGATTGACCTTTACGTTTTCATCTAAAAAAGACTGGAACAAAAATTTTGTTCCAAGTTGTATTGAAGAATTGTAACTTCATATTTTAATCATTTTCAAGTAATTCAATCAAAGATTGTTGTTGAGATGATTTTAGTTATAATAATTGTATTTGTTATAATCTACGGGAAATTCTTATACACAATATAAAAACCCAGTTAAAAAATTCCATTAGAACTACGTGGAGTAGTCATAGGTTTGTAGGCGGTTTCTGTAAGTAGTTTGACATTTTGTACAGGATTTAGTATGCAATTGTTGAGTCCATATGTAACTCCAACACTTTTATTGGCTTCTAATTGTAATTCCATATTAAAAAGATACAAACTGTAGTTCTAAAGGTTTCTAGGTGGCTTTGCCAGTGTTTCTACATGTATCTAATGGTTTCTTATGGAATTTTCTAACTGGGAACACATAAAAAATTGTTATTGAATAAAAATCTCTATCCCTCTGTATTTGTTACACTTAACACTGTTTCTTGACAATAAAAATGCAACAGGATAACTTATCCCGCCATCCAATGACCCTTCCAAATCACACTGTACCACAATGTTTACTCTCTCATCTCGCATCTCCAAATCTCCCAGTCCCATTCTCAACCCGTTCAACTCTCCCTTTCCTCCACCAAACTCAACTCCACTCCACCTCCGCACCCCCCTCACCATCAGCCGCCAGTCCCAAATCGGTCCCCGCTCTCCTCTCGTCAACATCTCTCCCGAAAACAAAGGCCCCCTCCCCCGCCTGCCCCCGAATCAATATGTTGACAAACGCCGCGGTTGTGTCAAATCGCGGCTCCATCGACAGATGGCAAAGATAAAGGGCGCGCGTGGAACGAGCCGGAATCGGTCTGTTTCGCTCGCACCCGCTTCCCATACATACACCCCTCTCACTCCCGAGCGTATCGTGATCCCGAGCGTACAACGCTCGTTTGGCGATTCGCGAAAGTGGCGCGGCGTCGCTCACCTCGTGCAGACAGGACGAGCAGTGTCACCGGGAAGACGAGCGGCAGCATCGCGGCGCTGGTTGGCGTTCACTCGCGCTGCTCGGGCGGCCACGCGCGCGCCAATGTCATGCTTCGGGCGAGCGTCCGGCTCGGCGGCTTAAGGTCGGCGTCAGCTGCGCGTCCGTCGGGCGGCTCGGTCGCGCGGGGCTGCTGCGAGTGAGCGCTCAGAGCGGACACTGACTCGCGGCGCCGCCGCAACAGTCAGGCGCTGAGGCACTGAGGCACGCGGGGACCAGACATCCAACGCCCTGGCGCGAGCGCGCCGGAACTAGAGACAACCAGGCCTGACAGAGGGGGCCACAGATGGAGGCTGCGGGCCGTTGGGCGATCGCGTGGAAAGGCGAAGGGAGAGAAGGTGCGGGATCGGGCCGCGATCGATATTCGAAGCGCACTTCTTGCTTCGAGGAGAGTTTCGGTCGGGAAACGGTTCTGTGAGGGAGAGGGAAGTGGAAGTATTTTTAATTTGGATTGGTTTTTTGGGGGTGGGTAATTGAGTTAGTTTGTAAAGGTCGGTTGGAAGAAGAATGTAAAAGGTTTTTGATGAAGGTGAATTCGGGAGAATAGGATTGGATATTGTGAATTCACAGTCTGAAGATTTGGAATGGAAAGGTTGAAATGTTAGTTCTGGCCAATCGACTTCTATTCCAAGAGAGATGTTGATGACAATTATGGAAGTCCGTTGCAAGATTTTGTATTCTGTTCTATTCTGGAAATGGAATAGAAGTGCTGAGGTATAATCTGACTCCAAGTGTGAAATTCACTTTCAGTGTTTTCTAAGATATTCAATTCAGGAAATGAAATAGATCCCTTCGACCCCTCCTTCGATCCTCCCCCTTCAACATCCTTCAGTCCACCTTCAATCCTCCCCTCAACCCCTTCAATCCCCCATGTAAAATTTCTCCTTCAATCCCCCTTCAACTCACCCGCTTACAATGTGTTTTACTCTATATGTATGACTATGTCTCTGGACGTTTTTCTTCTGAAAAATAAGAAGATTTTCAAAAAATAGTTTCTCATGAATGGATGAATCAAATTTGATGCAACTTTGCACATTTTGGTTAGTTTTATACGGCCTACTCTAAGGTATAATCGTCAATAATTATCACCGTGTTTTCGCCATGTTTTACGATGCTGAAGAAAGCGCAATATGTTTACTCCGGAAAAGAGACTGTAGTGCCTTTTGTACTTGACCAGAGACACTACCGTGTATCTTGATACCATATTCAGGAATGTGATTCTATATGTTTTCGGTTATTGGGTAAACAAGACGATATGTGCAGATTCAGAGTGAAAATACTAACTCAGCTACGATAAATCATTAAGGGGGCATTCTCATTTGGAGAATGCTAACTAAAACTCGTAGAAGCATGCGGTTTGGATGTTCCAAAAATTAATTTTTTTCTCTGTAAAAGCTATTTTTTTAATTTTCAAATAATTATTTACACAGCCGCCACGGACGATTACATTAAACGTTTTATGCCACAAAGTGCTTCACCGCAAACACTCCTGGGCTTCTTGTAGTCATCTGAAACAAAATCGAGTAAGGGGGTTTTAAACTAG
>JABFPB010003402.1:0-17195 GCA_022817645.1 Ceratoteleas bidentatus
AATCCTATTCCGATCAAAAATATATTTTCAAGAGTGAATAATGAACATATAACAGAAAAATTGTTTTACTGTACAGTTTTTAGCTGGCGCAACTAGTCAATGTTAATGACCTACTAGTCTCTAGGCCATTTTATTTAAATTTTCTCTCATTGCACTTTTGCAGATTAATTCATTATACTTTCTTTAAAACCTAACAAAATGTCTTCTATTAAAACTGCTTTGCGAAAAATCACCAAACCAACCAAAATCCCACAGAAACGCAGTAAACCGACGAAATTGGCCAAAAGTATATTTCTTTAACCGGGCTCCTCGTCTTGCCCAAAGGGATAAAATTTCGAAACGCCTGTAGCATCGACTCGCACAAAAAGAACAGACAAGAATCGCTCGTCGACAAAAAGCCGGCCTTAATGAATTCCACCTAATATCAACAAGATGAAAAATGCGTTTGATTCATTACCCACACTTTCCGTTGAATATTCGAACTCATAAATTCACGCGTCGGCCGCAAAGCAGCGCTTCCTGGCCGCAGCACATTGAATTCAGCGCTTCGTGAATGCGAGACACAAAAAGGCCTATTGAAATATTTGTCTTCTCTGCAGCGCGCTCGCGTATTAAATTCGAAATTCACGTGTAGCATTCGATTATATTACACAAACAGAATCCATACGCGCGGTGGTATGTCAACTCCACAATATAATATAAAGAAACTCCGCCTGGCAAAGTCGGGAATTCGAATTTATAAGCGGACATTATGCAATCGCGACGACGCGTCGATTGACTCGTTCGTCCGCCGAAAAATACAAAATGTGTCGGGCGAAATTCGGCAGAAACGTACCCCGGGCGAGTGCCGCGCGAAAAGCCCGAAACCTCGCTGACAGACGCGTGTTTGCGCACACGTTAGTGGGGAACGATGAGCAAACACTGGAAACAGGTATAGTTCAATGAAATTTCAATACGCGGCTCTGAATTAATATAATTATAAAACCGGAGGCATTGCAAATAAGCGACTCGGGGAACGAGGGTACGCTATACTCGAGTGAATGCCAATTCAATTCAAACACGAGTCTCGCGATGTTTGTTTGATCACGGACGCTGCTAAATTGAGAAAAATGAAAAATTCGACACCTGCGTTACGATGTTGCGATGAAAAAACATTTTTTTTCTGTCGAATATTCGGTAACAACGAACAATTTTTCGGTATCAATTAAAAGGATTAAAATTTCTAAAAGTCTAATATGTTCGTCACATCAAATTTTTTTAAATATGCCAAAAAATCGCATGCCATTTGGGCAAAATTGCTATACTTTCAAAGGAGAAATTCCTAGGCACATAGTAAATTTTCATAGAATGTCAAGTAAAATAAACTATATATTCTGGGAAAAGTTGTTCGAAATTATACTAATTTTGTCCAAATATGAGACGATCCATCGCGATTACTATATGATATGGTAAAATTTACCGAAATTTTTTCTCAGTGTGCCTAAACGCGTACAATCACAGAGGCACCGCGTCACTGCCACATCTGACACAACATGTTAAGTCGTCGTTATGACAATATAAACAACAATAAAACAATTATGCAGATTATTAGATTCATAAATCACTCGGACATATCTGTTACGCGAGACTTAGAATTTCGTTCGATCGGAGATCTAATTCTTGTTTTCGATTGAAAAAGTCGACTGAAAAGAGATACTTACTTGTGGGTCGTGACGAAGCATCGGCAATCCTGAACGAGGCAAGAGCACGATTTAAAAACGATCGGCACACATACCACGCGTATCCGTATGTTCTGCGTAATTTCACTTCCGGCTGGAGAGTTTGCGAACCGACTGAAATAGGAATTACACGCGAGCGAACTAATCCGCGACAATATCCATAAAGCGTATTCTTGTGCCGACGAGACTTAATTCGAGCGACGTGCCCGTGATGGTGATGTGTGGTGTGAATACTCGTACTTGACACAGGTGTTCTCCAAGGTATAAAACGTCGAAGCAACGCCGCCTGCTCCCGTCGCCTGGAAGCTCCGATTTATACGTTGATTAATCATTTCAGCCAACCGTGTTGGCTCGCACAATTTTCATATAAATTCTAGATCGAAGGGAAACTCGTTTTTTACAACAATTTCTGATTCGCGGCGTCGAAATTAAGGGGACTCCCAAGCAAAAAATAAATGGATATTTTCTACAAGTTTTAACAGATTTCGTGCATACATTTTTTATTTGAAGCAATTATATACTTGATATGGTGTTAGTCAGAAATTGGATTTAAAAATAACTTTTTATTTAGTTAATAATAATTGTTTAAAATGAGGCCATTTTTAAAGTGTTCCTCGTACGTCAGTTTTTAATGTATTTGAAAGATTCGTTCTGCATTCAAAAGCAAATTTTATTACTGCAAAGTCATTGATATAATTTGTATAATTATTGAAATTAAAAAGTTATAACGAAATTTCGTCACAAATGTCAATAAAATGATATTTTTGTATAATTTTTTCAGTAATTTGTTTATAATTTCGCAGAAAAAAAATTAAATAAAATACAGTCAATAACATTTGTCTCTATAAAATATTAGCTCTTCAAAATGAAATAAATCAGAAGGCAATTGAGTGAAAAATTCGGTACCCGGAACATTTTAAAGTTACATATCAAGTTTAAATCTTAAAGTTTAATTTGTGTACATTCAAGATTCCCCTTGTACGTAAAGAACATTAAATTTAGCTTTTACCGACATAAGAGCTAAATTTCCGATTAGAAATTTAGCTTTTACCGACATAAGAGCTAAATTTCCGATTAGAAATTTAGCTTTTATGTCGGTAAAAGCTAACTTTAATTTTCTTTACGTAAAATATTCGGACTGGTAAAAAGTCTTTCCAGTTCTTTAAATAAAAATTTGATCATTTCTTAGCCGCGCCACTAATATGATGCTTTCAATTTTTTCTTTAAAAATTGGTAAGTTTCTTTCGCATTTTCAAAAATAAGCTTCATCACAGGAAAGAGGACACTTTAGAGTTTCAACAAATACGATAAAATCTTTTTTTCAGTTATGGTCAAAGTTAATCATTTTTGGCTTGAGAGTCCCATTATTAGAGAGAGAATATTGAGCATTTAATAATATATTGTATAGATGGATACAATCAATTTCATAATAAAATAAGAATTGCTGCTGTATAGAGTCGTAAAAAATAGATTAACATGTAAAAGTTCAATGTAATGAGACATAATAAAACTGATACATTTTTCTATTTACAAAGTATAAAAAACCTTATTCAATGACCCCTCTTTGCACATTATAACAAATATATTCTGTCACCTAAAAATAATAAGTGGAATGTAAATTTGATTAACTTTTGTCCAATTTGTTTAGCCGAATAAAAATATTCAGTACATATGTTGAAAACCGCATTCATCGAGAATTTGAATTATTTATATTTGGGTTTTGTTTAAAAAGCTAACAAAATATTTCACACTAAGTTTTGGACCAACACTTGTTACATTTTGTTTCCTTTTTTCAAATTTAACTTTCAGTTTAAATATCAATGTACAAAAAATGAACCTTAAAATAACTAACAGAAATAAATCTCGGCGTAAGGTACATACGCGTAAAATGAAAACGGCAAAATAGAATTGTCATTAATTTGAACCACGCACGAGATGTTTGCAGTACTTTTTATTTTTACTGTTTGCCTCTGTTATCTTTTTGATGCTTAATCTCCTTCTAATTATATAACAGACTTATTATTTTCTGCTCAGCGGTGTAACTTAAAACAACGACTGAGACGTGATTTAAAAATAATTACAGGAAATGCAACACTGTCTTTCAATTTTTTAGTTCACCAAATCCACATCGAGTTCGACATCGATTTCTAAATTACATAAACTTTTGCTTCCTAAATTCAAACCAAATTCTACTTCCGTTTACGTTCTCTCGTATGACGTTCTGTTGACAACAGTTTGCTCAAGAACTATTTTTTCACGCGGAAACCATCCTTTCTAATGATTCTCAAACAATATCGTGAGTCATCTTTTAGTTTTTGAATTTGTACTAACTTTCGAGACAACATTAGCGCCAAGGTGAAAATGAATCATGTCGGTTTCCCGCACTCGTCGGCTTCAAATTGTAATGGATTAATTTGTTTGCAAATGTGATATCTTAATACTATTTTACACAATGGGTTGCAATTTTCTGGAAAATGGAGGATTTTATGTTGTGAAAGGTGTCTCCAGACAGGTGTAAAAGCTCTCGCAACGGGTATAATTCCATTAAAGTTCAATGACCCAGCATTGCGATTGTACTTTCAAATGAATAAATAAGTAAAAAAAAGAGCAAAGCATAAAAATGAATATGATCAATTTTTGACAGTTTTACTTCAATTTTTCCAATTCTTTCATTTGACGCAGATTTCTTAATCATCTCGAACGCTTTGAAAAATGAACTAAAAAACTCCGGGCAGTGTTTTGGCAAATTACCGGTTTTGACGAAAATGTTGAAATCCCAAAACGTTATACGTTACGATATATGGCTTGTCGCAGCGCATCATAGCTTGCGCGGCTGAAGGAAAATTTACAATATGTACGCACTCTCGCGGTTAATACACTTCTCGTGAACGACAAAACGATCCACAATAGACTCGACTTGTATACACAGGCCCAGACTGCAAAGTCTACGGAGTTGCGCGGCGAAGAGTCATGTGCGCGTTAAATGATCTTAATTTATGATTACTTCATAAAACTGAAGCGAAGGAAGCGTACATTCATTTTTTTTCTTAGCATACAATTCAATTGCGCCTGATTCGTCATGTTTCCTTCTGAATCGTCATTTTTCACTGAAAACTAGACTTACATTATAAATAAAAGACAAATTCAACAATTTCAAAACTCAGGAGAGAATTTACTCATTACTTTCCGCTTCACTTCGGTGGAAAATGATTAGTCCTACATTTCGCTGTATTTTTTATTACAAAATCGGTCAAGATATTACTACCGAAGAACATTTTGACATTCTAACATTACTTAATATTTCTGTATGGTGATATTGGGTCAGAAATGTAAATGAAGAATTAAAAAATTTAATTAGAGTAAACATTTGCCATTTCTTCAAATCAAACTTACTTTTCATGTAGTTTGTTATTAATTTATAAAAATAATTTATTTATTTTGTGAAAGTGTCTCAATAAAAAGAATATTACATAACCATAGTTAAGTAAACATCGCAGGTAAGAACTGACCCAAATCTAAAGATGAGCTTAGCCAAAACTAAAATTGACGAGAGCGCAACCTTATTAATTGTTTTCTCGGTTCATATGTGGTGAAATGTCATTTCTTTGACGTAAATCAATCGATTAACATTATATCTACCATATTAAACATATATCAAGCAATTCTTCATTTGAAAGGTTTTCGTGTTTTTCTGCCTTAAAAATGTATATCAGGCTAAGAATCGCGCAAACTCAGCGCTGCGCAAACACGTCCATGATTTAAGAGCAGCTCTCAGGTACAATAATTTCATCGGCGTGGCGTTAGCCAACCATATTTATGGCTCGGAGTTATTTTTGCGCGAGACTCCCTGGCGCAGGGCTCTGTTTGCTCCAGGCTCAGTCAGTTGTGCTACATAGAATACGGCCCGGCTTATCAGGTGTCGTCATGGTTACGGCACGCGTGCACACACGCGGGCTCCTCCTGATAAAAGTCGTCAGGTGAACCAGGCCTGTTGCGTGGGTCGGATCGTCGCGGGGTTATCTGCGCAGGACAAGTTCCACCGAGGCGGGGCAGCCTTTACGTTAGGGTGAACGAACGCCGTGGGGAAAACCCGGAAATTTCAAGTTAGCGTCATTTACAGCAGTGCGAATCGAAATTCGTAACTCTAATTCAGTCGGTAAAGAAGAAGTTAGGCAGAAGGAGCAGGTTTCTGTTTTATCGACTAAGAGATTCTGAGAAAAATACGGTAGAGATTCATTTGGCATGAATTTTATTAACGAAATAAACATGACTTACTTATATACACATTATATCTGTCGGAGCCTTACACGTGCGCTAAAGAACGACCCCAACGGAACCAACAAACGTTTGAGAAACGTTTCTCGAACGTTTAAACACCGTACTTTTTGAACGTCCCACAAACGTTTCAAACTGGAAAATGAATGTTAATTGCGTTCTGTTGGGGTCCAAACGGTGAACGCAGTTGTCTAACTGAATTGCACATAGCATGTCTGCGATTCGTAAACCTAAACTATACAGAAACGCTTATTACGTATCGGTCGAAGTATCTACAATCGTGATTCTCGCAGTTCACTTGAATCAGCATATCACCTTTTCATAGCCCGAGACAAATTTGACAGACGAAAAATCAGGAGAAAGAAGAATTTAACGTTAAAAATTTATCTTTGGTCATCGAGTGCCGCGCATGCTACTTTCGGCACTGAAAGTGTCTATTCCATTCAGAGACGCTCAACTTTCGCAATTTCAGTTCAGAGACATAAATACTGTGAAACCATGTGTTTAATATGGATGGCTTAATTCATTTATTAGGTCTGACTTTACGGAAATTGTACAATTTCATCTTGTTTTGGGAATCGATTTGACAGAATTTTTGTTCGGTTCTATGATACTCGTGCGATAATGGAGTCGAGAAAGGAATCGAGACTAAGTGCTTTGTGCGAAATGCAGCATGTCTAGTTTAACCTTAATAATATCAGTGTATCATAGCAAACGGTATTTACAAGAAACGACGAGTTATAAAATCACAATCGAATGATTTTCAACAAATATTACTATTTACACAGTATAACGAAGAATCAGTATAGGGAGACTTAATTTTATTAAAAAACAAATAAAAGTCATCGGAGGTCTTGAATGTTTAAACTCGATGAATTGTAATGGAGGCCCACGTTGAATTTCATTTGCTTCACAATAATAGCACCGCGACACAATTACATATATGCGTGCATACACATAAAGTGATCCTTTATTGGAAAGTTTTGCTTTGAAAATGTGTTTCTCCTCATATTTCAAACATGATTTAATATCTACATTATACAACTGATGAGAAAGAATATATATGTACATTAACCGAGCTTGTGAATTAGCTGTTTTCGAATGGCTCAATTATAATTACTGATTATTGAGTTGAAACAGTTTAAGAGGCTGAACAATTTTGAAATTCGAAATTTTAGCGTTATTGGTTTTTACTCATATAATAAAAACAATCATAATTCTTCAGATCAATGGTGATTACATGTATAGATTTCTTACTGTTAGAAATATGGGAATGAAATGAGCCACTCGACAATTCAAACGTCTGAACTGCTTATCAATAGAAACAGTTCTAACAAACAAGCTTAACAATTGTATTACTTTAATCCAAAAATTATTTAACAATAGTGCTTGAAATGGAACCCGAACTCTTTTCATTTGAATAGTCGAACGTGTGGGAGAAACTTTCCAAAACGCTGGTTGTCTTGCAGAGACATTAGCTGTGCATTAGCTTAACGTATTATATTTACAAAATAGACGTGTATTTACATTGCCTTCGAAGGAATAACGTCCACATTTTACACATACGACATACGCATAACACACCGTTTGAACCGATATCCCCGAAGATCTCAAGCGTCTAAACCTTATTAAATTCATTCTGACATATAGTTTACAAAGAAATAAAACTATTATAATGAATGTCGACATAGAAGGTTTGCTAGCATGCCGTTCCAATCTGCATTTTTTCACTTTAAAAGCTACATCTTATTGAATCCAAAACGCAAAAGCGTAAAATAATTATAAAAATGACGTCTACTAAAACTGATAGTAGAACATCGCTGTAGTACTGGTAATACGTTTGCGCTTAATATAAGTATAACTTACTTACACGCTTCTGACATAACGTACGATATACCTTAATTGGACTAACAATCAATGACACAAATTAATCGTCTCAAAGAATAAAAATCTATTTAAAAAAGATACAAAAACAAGTGAATTAGTCAATAGAGCACCCGTCGATATTCAAACAAGGAAAGAATATTATTATGCCCAGTTTGCTTTCCTTTGTCCAACCGCCAGGGTGCTCCATAATTTCATGGGAAACTACTTGCAAATGAAGTTTCATAATTAATTCATTTGGAACGCCACGCTTTTTCTCCCCTCTATATATCCCCATTATTATAATTATTATATTATAATTTAGTTCCAGCATTACCCTAGTTCAACGATCAAAATTAAATAAATTTTATGTAGGAATTTCATCAGGAAATCCACAGCAGTTTGTAATTCCGTCCATTTTTGTCTATACATTTCCACAAAATAATGTTTCACAGTTATAAACAAAAACATACGGAATTCCTTTATGGATTTCCTGTTGCAGTTCCTACAAGAAACTTTCCTTCCTTTTTCCTACGTAATCGTTGAACCGATCTTATTTCCGGTACCGTTTACTCGCAACGGTTACGACCTAACCTTACGACACAATGTAACCTTTTTCGTGGTGGCTGTTATCATACCGCAGAGTCTGCATGAGTTTGCCGCAGCTCGAAGGAGACGAGTTGCCCAGGGTAGCGATGTGCGGTGTCACCATCTGGTGGTGTTCAGGTGAGTGTCTGGCGGAAACCAGCACAGGAGAACGAGTAGCGTTCGGCGACGAACACTCGACCTTCGGCGAATGCTCTTGCTCCAGCATTTGTTGGTGTTGCTGGTGTTGCTGCTGCGCCAGGTCGTAGTAGAGGTTGCTTGTGGGCGACTGGTAAGGTAACGCGGACACCCGATTCGACGTCTGAACACTGTCTGTGTAGATCGGACCGGCGAAGGACGTTTGTACAGCATTATTGTGGGCAAGCCGAAGTTCCGCATACGCATCTGAAACGATATTATTATTGTTATTATTGTTATTGTTATTGTTATTGTTATTATTATTGTTATTGCTATTGTTGTTATTGTTATTGTTGTTATTGCTATTGTTGTTATTATTGTTGTTATTGTTATTGTTTTATTAAAGTCAACTCACCAGGTTCCATTTTGATGTTGTTGTTGTTATTATTGTTGTTGTTGAAGCCGCGCCGGTATGTGCAATCAGTCTTGGAGGCTGCAGAGTGGGTGGTACTTTTGGTAACCATATTTTTCGGTTTTCGTTTGCGACTCTGAATACTATCCTTTTTCATGGATAGTGGTCGATTTATGCCATGCAGCTTGAAGTACAAGCCACAGGCGTTGCAAACAGACTCGCCTGCCTGGTTCCTTCTCCAAAGGGAGGTGGCTCGCGTAGAACAGTTGTGGCACGTCTGGCCCACTCTTCTTTGCGAGGACTGTTTGACAGAGAATTCAGTCAGTAAGAGGAAACTTGCGACACGCGAGTGCGGGTTATGTGAAACCAGACAGTTGTGACAGGATTATTAACGAGTAACAAAATCTTGTAGTAATTTTTAAGTATTTGCTAAAATTCGTGAGACTCGAAATGAGAAAGGATTTAATTAATGCAAGAGTTTAAAGGAGAGTAGTAGAAAATGTAAATGCAGATTGCTGGATTTGTATCAAACTGAGTGGTTTCACAAATTGGACTTGTAAGTGTAAGACTGGAAGGTTGTCGGACTGTAAGAAGTTTGATTAAATAAGTTAAAAAAGATATAAGTTTGTAAATGCAAAATTGAATGAATTAGATTTTAATTTTAATACATGCATTTATTTCATTTTTCCTATATAAGCACCATGTGTCTCTTTACAGCCGACTTTTACAGTCTTTTCTTACAAACGTTTTTTTGCACAAGACACGGGTATAGTGGCACCTCAAGCTTTCAAAACAAAACATCCCCAATGATCGAAGATCAACAATAAATCAGGACCGTTTGCAGCTTGAGGTGGTGATAATATATAACTCGTTTATTCTCAGTATAAAGTTTCAGTAAAGTGCAAAAAGTCATAAAACGAAATAAGAAACAATCAAAATACAAATAAAATAAAATAAACAATGAAGAGAAAATAAAAGAAAAGAATGAATAAATAAAGGTCTCGTTACATTTGCGCGTGAATGAACGTTAGTCGATAGATTTATGAGTGAAAGGACAGCAAAGCTGAACAGAGGAACAAGGCGATTAAGGAAATGACACCTACCGAACGACGGTTGTTCGCTCTGTCCTCATGTACGCGAGGAGGGCCACTATACCCACTTATGAAGCCTTTGTAGATATCGCCGTGGTCCACCACTGAAACAGACAGCAGGCCAAACTTTAAGGTATGTTTTCGTTTTTTTGTTTCCGTCGGAGCGTCCACGTGACGCGAAGCGAAGTCAGCTTCATTCACGATTTCTCTGCTCTGTCTCTCAATAGACTGACATTTTCTCATGTTTGATTCTTGTCTTTCCAGTCGTACGTGTCAGTGGGCATTACGGGGGGTCTCTGACTGACAAGGCTGTCGGTCGGAAGGCAAAACCACGGGCGATTATCCACTCAGGCTCTCCGTCTTTCAAGCTTGGCGCCAAGGTCTGGCACGAGGACTGGCTCTAGAACGGTGTGGATAAACGACAGGACAACTCATGAATGTGGCCAAAATGCAGAAAAAAAAGAAACAAAATGTACTGTGAGAACAAATAAGCCAAGCGTCTATCCAAACGGTTCGAGTCGCAGCGCACCAGAACGTTACCCCAAACGTGACGAGTGCCCCAAGTCACCGATTCGGTGATCGAGAGCTGACCATTAGATACGATTATCGCTCCCTGCTTACCAAACGACGAGGCGGTCGGACGAGTGGCCGGTTCATCCCGTTCATCTTGTAATACAGGCCACATGCGTTGCACAGGTAATGACCGGTCCCATCTCGTCGCCACAAAGGCGTGGAAATCGCCCCGCAATTCACGCACTCCCGACCCTCCGTATAGGAATCCATGTGCACTAGCGTACATAACAATTTATAACATCGCCACTGCAAGTCGCCATTCGACAGACTCTTACGGTTTGTCTTCAAATTGGCGAACCATAACCTTCAAGCGGACTTGAGGCAGTACATAGTGAGGTCAACTCAAAGTAGTAACAATTTATGAGAAGGGATATCCGTAACAATAGAAACTGGCTTGGAATCACAAGTGGAATTTGGGCTTGGAAACCAGGCTTGGTTCATCCATCCAGTATTCTTAGAGAGGTTCTAATATCCATCAACTATTCCACTATTCCAAGCTTGGTAGTAGTCAAGTATCCATCAACTATTCCTAGACAGGTTACAAGATTGGAGATCCATTCATAGAGCCCATCTAAGAATTGTAGCCATAGAACTTGCCTAGGAACAGCGAATGGATTGAACCAAACTTCTACAACGGTTCTATACAGTCAAATTCCATTTATGGTTCCTAGCCAGTTTTTATTGTCAGGATGTTTTTGGTTTGGAAGTAACACAGCTGCTTAGAGCAATATCGAATGCATTTCTTCGTACACAATATGATTACAATACAGGCAAACATGCTTCTTGTAAATAATGAAATGATGCAGAGCCGCAGAATAACAGACAGAAGCGTTTATGCAGAAAAGTCTCGGACCGACTATCATATATTTTACATAACCGCTTTGGCTCTAACTTATTGCAATATGAAAAATAATAAAACCTCTTTTTAACAGCAGAGACCAGCGCGAAAATGATAATTGAAACGCGACATGTTTGTCAATACCCGCGACAAGGCGGAGCGAGTGTTGACCTCCGTCGCCTGCAATCGACACCGCGCGGCGGATTTCGCTCGAAAAAATAAATATGGCGCGTATCGCAGGCCCGTAACGGGATAGTCGCAGTCACCACTCAACTCGAGTTTCGCGCGCGGAGAGAGGTCATAGGACGAAACCGAAGAAAGCTCGGCAAGTTCGCGCTAGCCGCAATCGGATATTATATAAGCCGCGTCGGCGAACCGTCGACGCGGCGCATTTAATCTGTACGCGGATGCACGCGGAATCGTGTTGCAGCGTCGCAGACGATCCGTCGCGACATGAATGTGCCGACCTGGCACACTCGAAGCAATGAACCCCGTGAAACGCAAGCCCGCAGTCCAGGGTGTGTGAACCAGCGTGGAAGCAGCGGGAAACTTCCCGATCGAGGTGCCGGTTGCTCGGCCGGAGCCACTAAAAGACGGCCACGTGTCCCGAGTGATCCTCGACAGGACCGCGTCTGCTCAGCGCACGCCACAGACACTTGAGCTCGCGGTATGTTAAAAGGATGGCTTGGGTGGCATGTGCAACCACTCGACGATACTCAGGCCAATAATCGTACCCTATTCGTCTGCCTTCGAGTCGGCAGACTTTTCGACTTGGATGTGGCATTTCGACTGGAACTACATTTATCTTCTAGGTGTTAAACTTTACAAAGGGATTCCAGACTAAATGTCCATTTGTTTTTGCATCCTTAAAATTGGTTCAGTATTGACGCCTGGGTGAAAGAAAGATCCATTTCAGAAAGGTGCCGTTTTGGCCCATTGATTTAGATGGGCCAAAATGGCACCTTTGACCCATCTAAATCCCCAAGGTGCCATTTTGGCCCATTTGGATTTAGACATATGGACAAAAATGGCACTTTTTGGATTTAGATGGGCCATTTCACGAAGGTGTTTTTCACACCTTTGTGAAATGCATCTTCTTTGAATATTTTCTGGAAAAAGTGGAACCTTCTCCCACTCAGAAATCGATATGTGATGATTTTGACCTCATCCTCTGCAGTCGATAAACGCCTATTATTTTGACCAATGATTCTTTAAGAGAATGAATTAAATCGAGTAAGGAGCCAGCATCTTTGTTTTCACGCGAATCCACGACCAAAGTGCAAACGCCGGCTAAAATTACCCTCGATCGAAAATAACTCGACGCCACTCAGGCAATCGGTTAACGAGGGTGTAAAGTGCACCGCGGGCCTTCAGAAGCTCAGCCTTATCTCGCGTTTAATTAAGAAAGACCGGACTGATTGTTTTGACCCGGCGGCGAAACCCCAAACTATCTCGAGAGTTTCGCAAGCGCGACGATGACCCGACGAATACGCGCTTATCGCTCGATAATGGCCGAAATTCTGCCAACGGTGTGGACTTTCGGTGCGGATCGCAGAATCACCAGATACAGCTGGCTTATCTTTGGTTATGTAATAAATTGAGGTGGTTGCACAATTCCACCAAAATCCGCGACGACAGCCGGCGATTCGCGGACTTCCGTTTCCCTAGAGTCGCGAGCTGTTTAACCGCGTCGAGCGTATCTCCCGATTAGATACACCGGCTCTCAACGAAAACATCGAATTATCATACGCTAATAGATATAACCCTATCGTCGCCCTGGTATCGCGTGTAGACACAACTCGATTACCTCTCCGCGTAGCCTAGGTCAGGGTCGTATCATCGAATCGCGTGTAATCCTAACCAGGTTCAAGAATCAATCCTAAATCGGTAGGATAGCTTGGTCAGTTTCAAGTTAGGACAGAATTGCATTTATTCGGGCGAAGTAATAAAAAATATGTAGCTCGACAAATTGAAATCACATTATGTAAGGTAGAGAAAGTTTTGAAACCGAAATCGCGCGATCAGAAGAGGAAGTCTCCGCCTCGTCAAATGAATCCGAAATTCGAGCGTAACATCCACTCCCCTGACGGATTCCACGTGCTAGGCGGACACCCAGGTTTGATGGAGGATCTGCGTTATCTCAGTCCTGCGTGACTCGCGACAAACCGCGCCGGTCTAATTTTAGCGGATTCACGGGCTACGTGCCGGCTTTCTTCATAACGCGCTGGTTCGTGAAAAAATGTAACGAAATGGCACAATACGTGCGCCGAGCGTTATCTTCGGCGAAGAACGAGACTGCAAATGGAATTGGAATGCACGGCGATAAAAAATTCGAGTTTTTCGAATTCGAGCGATTAACTGTTCGCGAAGTATGTCGAATGATTTGGGATGCCGGATAAGTGAATCGGATTTCCACGTTCGGTGCCGAAACTCTGAAATTACCGAGCGTGAAAATGTTGAACTGAAAAAGGTCTTGAGGAAATAATAAAGATGTTGTTTCGTCGAGGCAACTGGTACCAGGAAAGCCGGCTTTGTCGTGGAAATCCAATTCCCGTGAAATTGCCGAAAGAAATGCATTCGTGTCTGGATTCGTGATGGTCAATAAATAAGGCGGAGACACTCACGGGCAGTCATGTTAGGGGTCGAATTGATCGGATGCTGGTTCGATGGCGCGGCGATGGTGGGGTTGGTCGCCTGCCGTCGAGCTGCCAAACTGTTGGAGTACGGTGCGGACAGTTCAATCGAGTAAGGCCAATCATTTCCCGTCGAGTTCATCTGAGTGGAGAAATTCGGACTGAAGCCCCGACTAAGACTTGCTCGGGGATAAGGCTGCGAAAAGCCCGGCAAACTTGTCGTTGATTTATTGCTGCCGTAGTCGTCGGTCATGGAAGCGAGGTTCGTGTTCAAAGCTAAACATGGGAAATATGAAACCGCGATTAGTGGGTCATTGGGGAACGCGTTTGATCAGCTCATTTTTGTCTACGTGCATTAAACGAAAGAAAGAAGTTGCTTGCAAATCAAACCAGTTGTAGGTCCCACATTCATAAAAAATGAATATGCTTATGTATACAGGAAATATAGGAAATTGATTAAATTAAAACCACGAAATCTTTATCATATCATTTGTGGTATTTTTTCAGATTTTTTGACCATGTAGTTACGGAGACAAAAAAAGTTAAGATTGTTTATTTTTGCGTAGAGTATAATAAAATACTTACTTTGCGAAGGCCATAATTGCTGGGTAGACGTTGTAAGTTCGGATGGACTGCTACCCATGTACATATATCCAGGAGTAGTTCCTGTTGGAACCATGCCTCCGGGCTGTCCAGAACGGTATAGAGCACTATAAAAAAAACACACATTAGATCGTTACACCGAGCTCAAACTGAATTTGCATTCCAACTTTCTATCTATCGCATTATACGCTGATCTTAGCGAAGATGCGCTGAACGAGCATTTCCAATTCCACGAACAATGAACTTTCCTAGTGACGCATACAAACGAACGTCAACGAACTATGATTTGACGATGCAGTTTCGCGAATCGTACTCCATGGTTTCTTCCTGCCAAGAAAGTCAATTCTCCCGCAATGCACCACTTTTTTCAAACTCCCTTTCGCATTTTTCTTTAAAAACAGAAAGATGTAGGCCTACAGGAAAAGTTGCTTCGGACACTGGCGGCCTTTCAGACGTGTAACACATAAATTTCACGGTCCCCCGAGCAGGACAAAAATGTGTGTTTACAGTCGGCAGCGGCAGGCGCTAATGACAGCGTGTTGCGCATCTCCGGCGGGGAGTCGCGATTCGGCTCGTGTCGGGTAAAAGCGCGTGACAATGTCGGAAGCGGACCCTCGCAGGAGACCGGAATTACGGGAGCTGGACGACGATGCGGGCGCGTGCCCCAACGACAATGCGCTTCCCTGGGATTTTACATAACTACTCCATTATCGGTCCCGGCCATTAGCCCAAACGAGTCCGCACTTCATGGGGGCTAGCTGATTGTTCACTTCCTCCAAAAACCATCTTTTCCTCCCCCCTTACGTCGCCATTTTGCCAATTGGTTATTTTTAATTTTTAATTAAACATTCATTCACTGTAAAAAATTAATTTTTTTACATTTTTACCAAATTTTTTTGAATGAAAGGCGTCTTAATATTTAGATTTTATGGGGTTATCATTCATAGGCATAAAAAAAGCGTCAACATTAGGATTTTTTCGGATATATAAATAAATATTTATTGAAACGGCAATTAATGTACTTTATTGCCCCAATGAATTTTTTAGTCTTAATAGCGTCTTAATAAAGTCATTTTTATTTAGATAGGTAACTTAACACATGGCGTCTGAATGTAAGACAATATGTGTCTTACTTTAAGACATTTGGCAGCAATTAAGACGTCTAACCCTGCAGACTTTTTACAGTATAAAAAAATACAAATTGCATCTCCAAGAATAATACAATTTGACCCTATAAACTGGGGTCAAATTGTCCTCAGAGAAAAGAAAGAGTGAAATGGTTTTAAGGTGTTCAAGACAGAGGTACAAAAAAAAGTCTGTGCTTCTATTTAATACTAAATGGATACGGTCCATCGAGTCTGAAATTGTGCGACTTTTTATCGACGCAACTGGATACCCTATGTTTTCAAACGTCAATCGCTTATCTTGGGCATCGAGACGTTTCTACGCGATTCTGTTTTACTTAGTGAGCGTTGAAATCCGAGCGATGCCGAGCAATCAGTGCCCGGATGAAATTCAAGATCAGTGCGCGACTGCCGAATATGTTTATGCATTTCTCCGTTAATCGGCGATGTTTTCTTACGTCGCGGCGTTTTCGCGAAACGCGAATTTCCACAATGTCTGGAGGCTTCCGCTGTTATCGGGTTTGCGTGGTTTGTGTTTAAAACAAGTTGAAAAGAGGCCGAGCGCGGCGCCAAACAAACGAGGATGCCGTGCGTTTTAACGTCAAGATGTCAATGTGCGCGACCTTGGCCGACCAAGTGAGGTAACCGCGAGCACGTTTCGATACAGTGTACGTGCTCGCGGCCACCTCGCCGCCGATTTCTTTCAAGCCGTGACAAAAGGACACGTGCGACGCGTTGTTCGAATCGATGCTTGATGACGGGACGCTGGTATCGGTTCGTCCGATTCGCGGTGTTTTTACATTCGATGGTTAGAGTGTCGGACAAAAAATGTGCACTTCTTTAATTATTTTATTACTGTCAAAAAGGATGAGTGAATGTATCATAGAAAGGTTCCGGGTTTTCCAGGCGTTAGAGTTTGTTTGAAGAGGATTTACGTTTTCGGGAGGACGCAATTTGTTGCGAAAAATAACTGTATTTTTTTAGACAATTGTTTCTATGAAGTGAGAAAATGAGACATTTTGAAGTTTGTTCAAAAAATTAGAGCTGAAAGGTTCATAATTCGAAAATAAAAGAACAGTAAAAAGATCTATTGTACGCGTTAGAAGAGACCCTCAGACCTTCCTTGATACTTGTTTACATCGGCTCTTGAAAAACATGTTTCGGAATTAGGAACTTGGAGTGTTTTCTCTTGAGCTGATTATAATCAGAACAACAAAATTTACTGTCGATAAATAAATAAAACCAAGTTTAAGAACCAGTAACGATAGTAAACAACTATAGCAGAGAAATGAATCAGCTATTGTTTCTCATTAGTCACTTTTTAACAACTTTTCATAAAGAT